>JADRCD010227523.1:0-12992 GCA_019843815.1 Montemys delectorum
TTTAATTAGCAAAGCTTATCACAATATGGGCAAACAGGAATTTCCCTGAACGTTTATTCCAATGTCCTCACCTCTCTGGGATGTAGCATGTTGAATCAATCAGTTCAGGGGGTTTTCTCAGAACCTTAAAAAAGTGATTTTTCTCCTTATCTGAGTCACCAAAATTTAGCAACCAAAACTAGAGAAGAGTCTTGCTTTCCTGAAAAAGTTATTAATGAATTAATCAGTGCTATAAAGTTTGCCTACCAAGTGTATATTATACTTTTAATAATGAAGCTGAGCGAGTGAAGAAGGCTCCCATCCCACACCCACAATGTTCTCCTTTCTCCTGATGTTGTTTAAGGTATTTATGTTTGAAATTCTCTATAGTGTTTTTATGGGTACTTGAGTTCTCTCTTAGACCCCTCAGCTCTCCTAGAAAGAACACTCTTTAACTTCTTTCTGTTGTAATTTTAAAAAAAAAAATGTGGCTTTCAAATCCATCGAGAGTCACAGAGACCATAGTTCTCTACTATATAAAAAGAACCCTGGAATACAAGCACAGTGAGTCACAATTTCTTATGGTTTATTTGTCAACTATGAAATATTGCATATAAAAATCAAAAGCCATGAGCTAACTTAAATATTTGCCATTATTTTATTATATCCAATTTACATTGTCTTCAAATTTATAGTTGGGAAACATGCAAACATAACCTTGTTAGTATCTGAAAGAAGTTCTTTCTCAGTAGGAAATGTAAAAATGGTTATACAAGGTCACAATAATTTTCCCAGAAGGAATGGCATGTGTTTGGAAGTGAAATTGAGAAAAACAGAGTTCATCAGTATTCTCATATCTAACCTAACAGCCTGCATACTTCATTATCACACATTAAAATTCTTCATCTGGGACTATGAAAAGGTACCAGAGGTGCTGGCTCACCTATCCTAATCATGTATATATCCATGGTCGGAAGAGTGGATAAATTTTGCTTGAGGACAAAGTGATAAACAATCCTACATAGACATTCCTGAAAAAGTCAGGTATGCAAGTGGGGAGTTTACCAACAATTGAAGACATTTTGGTTGGTAGCCCACTTTTTGCATGGTCTAGACCTGTATGAGTGCTATTGTTTGGCGAACAGAGCAAGGATTTATCCTACTGTCTCTACTAAGTAACAGTGGCCAAGTTAACTATCCTACTCCCTACTTTTGACCCTTTTTCTTAATAGTAGAAGTATGTAGTGGTTAATACCAAATTTTAAACATGACAAGACCTAGACTCATTCAGAAGGCAAGGCTTTGGACAGTGCTCTGAGGGACTATTTTGATTTTGTTCGCCTGTGGATATATCTATGATAATTATATAAAATATGTAAATTTAGGTGGGAGGACCCATTCTAACTGCCAGATAAGTAGAAAGAAGAAAATGAACTGCTCATAGACATTCCCTTTTTTTCTGCTTCCTAATTCTAGGTGCAATGTGACCAGCCACCTCAAGCCTCAGTCACTAGGTCTTCCCCATCATGATATACTTGAAATGTAGGCAAAAATGAATCCTTGCCTCTTTAAGTTGTTTAGTCAAGGCATTTCGACATGAAGACAGGGGAGGTTAGGTAATATTGGTACTTTAGTCAAAGCACAGCCAGCTCAACTTCAGATGCCCAACTGTCAGCTTATGTTTAGCAATTGGGGGTGGTTATGGTAAATATAAGCTAAAATTTATCCCTAGGTTTAAAATGTTCATCCCCTGACACCCTCTAAAACTCTGGAGGTGACAACCTGTTACTCTTTACTGTATCTCCACTTGAGTATCTCTAGAACAAATGGCATGAATCTATTCTTTTTTTTGTGGGGGGCCGTTGACAGGGTTTCTCTGAGTAGCCCTGGCTGTCCTGGAACTCACTCTGTAGTTCCAGGCTAGCCTCGAACTCAGAAATCTGCCTGTCTCTGCCTCCCAAGTGCTGGGATTAAAGGCATGCACCACTACCACCCTGAATCTATTCTTTTTTTGGTCTCTGTATCTTCACCATGATGACTTGTACCCAGAAGATACGTAATATGCTTTTTTTAAATTAATGAAACAATTGACACTGGTTTGATGGTGCTCATATCATAGCATTGCTGAAAAGGCAAAGAAAGGGTGGCTATTACATAGTACCTAGTAGGTTTCCAGAATTACCATCTTCAATATTTCCCATTACATGCCATAATAAATGATGATTGTGAAGGGAATCAGATTGTTATAAAAAGGTGTTTAGTATTCCCGTAACATACTTTTGACCATGAGAACAAGTTGTCTTCATTAAGTTCCCTAATTATCTCTTTTTTTTTGTTTCTTTCTTTCTGCATGTGTGTATCTGGTATGAATTTGTGTGTATGTATGTTTTTGTACATGTGTGGGTACATGTGTATATGAAAATACATGTGTGTGCATTGGAAGTTTCCCAGTATCTTTTACTTAAAAGTATTCCCTGTTAAGTTGTATCTATCTATAATTTACTGTTTCCTATTCCCTGCAATGCACCTGATATGTTCTTTTTGAAACATAATAGAATCATGTCACCTTCTTATTCACGACTCTGCATTTAGTGACTTCTCTTTGTTCTTTGGAGAAAGCAGCTAAGCGCATACAATGCAGTGTTCCCTAAGCTGTAAGAATGACTGAGGAATCCATCATTGAAGAGCCAGGACCTAGGACAGGGGCAGGATCATCTTTCACACTCATTCTAATATTTATTAAAGGAAATAGAGAGTGAGTGAAAGGTTCCAGTCACAGACAAGTATTGGCAACTAGAAGAACTATTTTACTGCAAAACGCTCGTGTCTGGATTTCATCTATAAACCTATCCAAGACTGTTCTTTTCTAAAGAGTTCAGGAGACCACTGGGCAGTGAAATAAATGCCAGATCTGTTGAGCTTGCTTACCTCACTTGAGCATCTCACCTGTGGCATCAGAAATGTGCTTTTTCTAGCTATGGCTCCTATAGACTGGGCACCAGCTATGGTATGTGTGTTGGGATCAAGATGTAGTTTCATGTCCTTTGCTTCCACCCTCTCAGTAGTCCAGATGCTGCTGCACACCAGGCTGGAAGGATGAAAAGGTGGAGTCTACAAGATCCCAGTTTGGCTGAAGTGAGTGCTCAATAGGAGAGAGAATGCATTCTCCAAGGAGGATTTTAGTGTTACTGCTCTTTTAGAAGATGGCCTTCTCTGGGGAGGATTTTAGTGTTATGGCTCTTTTAGATGATCTTAGCTTGTGAGCATACCTTTATTCAGTGTGCTTGTATGCTTATACTTTATTTGAGGTAGAATAGGGCTATATATAAATTTTGGAGACTGGGAAGGAGTTTTCAGGGTAAATGTAAAATCACTAGCTAGAGTTTAAAGTACTGTGAATGCCTCATTTGTATGGAGAGGCATTCCAGGAATCCCAGGTACTTTCTGGGTGGGTTTTTCTGGGAAAGAGGAAGTTGAACTTGAAGGTCTTCCAAGGACTACTTGACCTTTCCCAGGTAGGGGATTAAGGGATCACGATCTCCAGACAAAGTCAGAGAAGGGGAAGCTCTGCTGGTAAAGGAAGACCTCCATTCTGTACAAAGCTCTGAGGAATTGTCTAGTCATGGTAGACTGCTATGTTAAATAGCAGGTTGTACCCACACTCACCTTTCTGCACTCAATTCCGGCATCTCATTTTTGTCTTAACCAGCCTCTCTGCTTTGCTTTTATATCTGAAATATAAAGGATAACAGCATGCTGTTTGCTTTTATCTTACCTCATTCTTACCTGCTCTCTGTTTTGACTGGTGGCCTAAGATGACCCACTCATTCATTCAAATGCTAGTAGAATTGAAATTCATCTCTAGTCTACCACACATAGGAGATATGCTGACACTGGATAAGTTACTTAACCTCTTTGATCTCTGATTTGTTTATTTTCTTTTTAGAAGGCCAAAATTTATCTCCATGGGACCATAAATGTCTCTTGGGGTGGGTGTGGGGGTCACTGGAAAGAGTAGAAGGAGGGGAGACTGTGGTTGGCATGTATTATATGAGAGAAGAATAAACAAAAAGAAAAAAGAAAAAAATGCTTGTCTCCTGTTAAATGGGGCCCTCAATCTAGTGGTTTAGGACAAATTATTGTATGTCATAGTTCTGTAGGTTAAAGGGAGTACTAGGAATGACTGGAATATCCAAGATGGCTTTCTGGATGATGACAGTAATGACTGCCTGTTAGAATCCTCCGTCATCCCCACATGTACAATTTTAAGTAACTGAATCCCTTCACAGCATAGTACCTGCTTTCTAAGCTGAAAAAAAAAATAACTAAGTCTGTAGATTTCCTAAGGCTTAGCCTTGAAAATGTCTCAATACTGTTTCTTCCATATTCTATTGATCAGAATGGGCTAGAGATAGAGCAGATTTCAGAATAGGGAAATATTTGAAGGGTTAAGGTTAACATTGGAGTCTAGGACACAGATAAGGACTCATCATTGTACAGCATCCAGCAGAATACAAAGTATTGTGTGGCCACATTCAGAAACACACTCTGTGATCATAATCATTTGCTTCTGCGTTTGCCCTGCTTGCCATAGGCATTGCATAGCCAGAAGTTGCTCTTCTGATTCTCCCACTTTCCCCATGACCTCTTACCTAGCAGAAGGATCTTTGAATTCTGCTCTACAATGTGCTCTGTGTTAACTCCATCTCCCCTCGTTCCTTTTATGCTTTTTCCCAACTAAGGATTAAAGAAGCCTCTACTAATATCCAAAGTTTGAGCACTTTCATCTCACATTTTGTCTTGCAACAACTCATCTATTTATTAACAGTCTTAATATATCACATGGTCTTTGGGAATAGGATATATCTCTTGGTGACCTAATTCTTATATTGACCAGGGCAGTGATTAAATAGGAGGTATATACATCCCATTATGTTGAAGATAATAATTACAGTTTATATGACATATTTTGTCTATTCATTCCTTATTTTGCATCCATTGCATATATTGTTTATAATTCTCGTGTTAACTATTCAATGATTATTATTCTCATCATTTAATAGAGGAGAAAACTGAGAAACAGACACTAAGAAATTTGCCTTTAGTATCACCAACATGAGGTTATTGGGCCAGGTAGCTCTAGAGTTATCATTTTTGAGAGATTGTGAATGAGCATTTGCTATTAGTGAATTCTCAATTTTATATGAAAGGGGATGAGTTTTCTGCAATAGACTCATGCTTCTACATGGGAACAATTTTCAGGTACATGTAGAATTAGAGAAATGTCAAGAGCTGTCTTTTAGAAACTGCAGTGTAAGAAAGCAAACTAAGAGGCCTTGAACCCATGTAGTACTTAGCCTGATGAACATCAGCACTGTATCAAATCTGAAGGTCTCTGTTTCTCTGCAGCTATTTTCCTTGTATGGCTGGTGAGCACATCATGTGCTGGTGTGTTTAAATGTTTACTATATGACAGGTCTTCTTCTAAGTCCTTCTTAAGCACTGTTATTATATGATCATTGAAGTATGACAAGTTCAGTCTCATTCAGGGCCAACTGAGTGGTCAGTGGGGAGACAGGACTAGAGAGAAGCACCAGTATTTAACTTTCACAACTAAATCTGGACCCTGAATTGGGAGTCACTGCTGTTGACCAGAAAGAGGAAGGTAAAAGTTTTAGTTATCTGAGACTATCCTGTGTCCTGAGATGAGCATCAAATGTTAAAGAGAGTGACATTTCAAAAACATGTCAGGAGCCAATGAGATGGCTTAGTAGGCAATGGCATTTATCCTCAAAACTGAGGACCTTAGTTTGAACCCCAGCATCTACACATGTGGAAGAATAGAAATGATTCTCCCAAATGATTTTCTGATCTTCACAGGCATGCTAGGGTACCTGTGCATGCACATCCCAGACCACAACAGCCTCCCACATACACAGCCTTCCCCCATCACTCACACAGCCCTCCCACCACATAACCCACATACACACCAGCCACCTCCACACATGCACACACATACATACATACTCATTTAGCCCCACTGCCCACCTCACAGCCTTTCATGCACGGCCTGCCCTGCCACCTGCATACACAAACAATAAAAAATCATCAAGTCAAGGATACAAATCATTCTTCTGGAGCAGTAACTGAAAAAAGAGAGAAACCCTAGACTAGAGATGATGGGCTGCTTGGATAAAAGACTTGCTAAGCTGTAATAGGTAAAAGTCTAGAATCCCTATAACTCAGGAGAGTAGAAAGTTAAGATCTGCTTGGGCTACAGAGTGCACTCAAGGTCATCCCACACAACATAGTAAGATGTTTTCACAGCAGTAGGAGGAAATAGAAGTGAGGGCTGTGCATATATTCTCGGTCCCAGAAAATGTCCTCAACTCCTGAGGCCTCAGATTGAATCTTTAGAACAACAACAAAAATATCTAAAATGATGATAAGGAAGGAGCAAACACAATAGTATCATTTTTAATTACCATGGATCAGAGGAGGAATTTGAAGGGAGTGTCCAGTTTCAGGTTATCACAAAGGTTGAGAACTCTTGACTGTCATTGCAGGCTCAGCTTCTGCAGGGAGCTGGACACAGAGCACAGCCAGAAGGAGTTTGAATGGGGATGTTTGGCCCTTGGAGTCTCCCTGACAATATGTGTAATATTGGACTTTGAAGTGTCAGAGAGAGCTTCACATCAGAAAGAATTCATTTACTGTGGTGGAAAGTACAATATGTTACATGAGCAATTGTTCTGGGGAGCCTAACGAAAAGGGAAAGGGTGTGTGCAAAGTGGGAAAAATGCCTCAGGCTCACTAAAGCCATTAGAAAGAAAAATACTCTTAATATCAATTTTACAAATGCTTAAAACTCAACTGAGTAAAAATGTCTGCTGATAACCCTTCAGTTCAGGTTCCACTCAGTTCAAACATCTAGTTATAGACATACATGACCAAGGTTGTCACAAAAGAGAGAATGCCCCATGTTGAAATACAAAACTGGGATGTTTTTATTTTTCATAAAATGCCTTCAAATAGAAATTAGTATAAATGCTCTCAGGCTACCCAGTAAAGAACTTATGTCTAAAGGGAGGAAACATTGACCTTGGTTATACTGACTTAATAGTTTCATAAAAATTAGCTAGAGTATATATTGCAAGAAGAGAAAAATATTCCTAAACAAAAAATTACTAATTAGTCACAGTGTACTTTTCAGAATTGCAAATATTGAAAACCTGTGGTAGTTTGAATAAAAATGACCCTCATGAGACCCTACAGTTGAATGCTTAGTCACCAGGGAGTAGACCTCTCATTGATAGGATTAGAGGGATGAGGAGGTGTGGCCTCCTTGGAGGAAGCATGCCACTGGAGGTGAGTTTTGAGGTTCCAAATTCCTACCTCATTCTGCTTAGGGATCAGGATGTATCTCTCAGCTCCTGTTCCAGGGTCTGTCTGCATGCCACCATGCTGCCAGCTGTGATGGTAATGGGATAAACCTCGGAAAATGTAAGCCAGCCTCCAATACAATGCTTGGTCTTATAACAGTTGTCTTGTTCTTGATGTTTCTTCATAGCAATAGAATAGTGATTAAGAAAGTTCCACTGTTTAATTAGCTTGATGGCATTAACTGTCTCACAGTACAACTGTGTATTAAAATATCAAGATATCCATGCATACACACATGTACCTTAAGTATATATCTTTTTAAATGGTCAATTCTACCTAAAAAAATAAAGACTGAAAATACAAACACTGAAAACTTTTAAAATCTAAACATTAATATAATTCAATGTTGGTCCCATTGTAGAGTTTATAAATATATGAAAATGGGGAGAACTCAGTTCTTATGTCATGAAAGAAGGTATGAAACACAGACCAAAGAGTGCCCCATATCCAGAGACTCAGAAGAACAGATACAACAGATAATGATAGATTTGTTTTAATCTTCAGAGCACTTGGAACGTGGCTGTGCATTGGGGAGATGCTGAGGTTCTTCATGTGAAAAGATGAAATAGAATTATTTAACAGTCATACTCAAGGAGAAACAATATTTCTAAATGAGTTACTTAATCACAGTCTGCACAGAATATATTAAATATAACTATCTGCACATTTGAATCTGTATGTCAAGTATTCACATTGCTGTCCATGTATATGGTATTTAAGTTATTCAACTTTGTATAGACTATTTTCCTTTCTGTAAAAGTTTCAACTGGGGCCAATGAATTGACTCAATAGGTAAAAGTGCTTGCCTCCAAGCCTAATGATACGAGTTTGACTCCACGGACCTACCTGGTAGAAAGGAAGAACATATTCCTGCATGTTGTTGTCTGACTGAATACATACATGGTTCACCCCGACATAAATATAAGATAAAATTAAATGTTGTAACCAATGAAAAGGAAATCATTTTACTTAAATTTGAAGTTGTTTCTTTAAATGTTTACATCTTCTAAGCACAGATCTTTGTGGGGAAGTAAGAGAGATTTTGAAGTTATCATGCAGAAACCTGTGCAAAGTAAGACATCAAGATTTTTAGATTCTCTTATGGAAAGAAATACAAAGGGTCTTCAAAAGAAGTTATATTTAACTCCTCACAGCTGCAGCTAGGGGACACCTGTGGTACTTCATCTAGGTTTGATCTTTCAAAGTCATGAAAGGTTTGGTTTCTTGAACAGATGTGCAGTGTACTCAAAAGCCAACTTTATGCCAAGCTTCCAAAAAGAAAGCCTGATTTATAAATAACTTGTTTTCTCCAGGCTAAGAAATGTTTCTAGGACTGATCCTTTGCTAGGTATTCATGTTCTGATGATATTAAGCTATTTTTATCTATAACATATTCTTCAAGCAGCAAGATCCTTGTAGGAAGTGACCTCATGGTTCATTCTTTCTCTCTCTTACTTGCTGCTCTGTGTAGATTGTTGAGTAAGACTCCTGCTTTGACCTTATAAACCTTGGAGCACTGAGTTTTCATCTTTGAGAGCCCATATGCACACTCCCAAGGACTTCTCAGTACTGAGAGAATCAGGACTAATTAGGCCACTAATAACAGAGCATACTAAGTGTGGCAATAGAGATATGAGCAGGGAGCTATGAGAACAGAAGGCAAAGGAAACAAGTGTACCCTCCCAACGACTAGGCAAGCTTCAACTGAGCCCTAAAACTTCAGGAGCAAGAAGGGGTAAAGTTGTAGAAGGGAGAGGGAGGAGCATTGTGGGTAAGCACTGAGATCTGGGCTGCTGTTCTTTACTTACTAACTGACATTCAAAGCCATTGCAGCATTGTGATGGGGATTGCATTAAATCTATAGATTGTTTTGGATAGGAAGGGCATTTTTGCTACATTAATCCTATTAACCCATGATCATGGGAGATTTTTCTAACTTCTCATTCTACCACAGAGACATGAGAAAGTGAGCTGAGGAAGCCACAAGGAGCAAGCCAATAAGCAACACCTATCTATGGCCTCTCCATGACCTCCAGCCTCTAGGTTCTTGCCCTAGTTAAGTTCCTATCCCAATTTCTTTCAGTGATGGTCCTATGGATGTATAAACCAAATAAATTATTTCCTCCCCATGCTGTTTTTGTTTGTGATGATGCCCTATAGCAGCTATGATAACCCTAACTAAGATTGGGTGAGGAGACTGGAACGAGAGGATCAAGAGGCAAAACAGGAGGAATAGAGGGATGAGATGGGGGAGGGAATACAGTTAGAGACAGCTAAAATTAAGGGCCATTTCACACACACACACACACACACACACACACACACACACACACACCCCAAAATAATGGGGCAGGGTAGACAAAAGCTTCAAATGAAGCTTTCAGTACCAGTATTGAGTTATATCTAATTGAATTATTGACCAACTTCCAAACAGCTGAGTCTATTGCCAATATTGTAGATTACTCCCTACCAACTGATGGCAAACCCTCATCGCTGAAGACTGTACTCACATTACTCACAGAACATGGGGAAGTCAAGCTTCACAGAGTTTTTCCCACTATGTTCTAGCATGTTTTGTACAGAAAAATACTCTACATGCTATCAAAAAGGAAACATAAACACCAGGCCAACCATAAACCCTTTAATATACAGTGGTGTCAGGCCTGCAAGTTTGTGGGAATAACCAACCAATGTCTGACTTAAGGCCCATACCACAACATGGAACCCATACCTGACACTGCCTGGGTGATCAAGAATGTAAGACATTTTGTTTGTTTGTTTGTTTGGTTGGTTGGTTTTGGTTATTGTTTGTTTTTTTTAAGTAGCAAAAAATGACCACCAATGACCTTCTGTTATACTCAAAGATCCATTATACTCATAGATGGCCTTGCTTAGCCATTGTCAGAGAAGCTTCCTCCTACAGCAGATGGGAATAAATAAAGAGATGCACAGCTAGACATTATGCCAATAATAAGTAACTCAGTCCTAAATGGAATGTCTCAATCAAATCCAACCCCTCAGGAATCATTGAACTCTAGAAAAGAGGGTATAGAACAAGTGTGAGAGCCAGAGCAGATGGCATACAAAGAAAATAAGGCCTTCTACATCCACCCAATCAAAGCTCACAGAGACTGAGGCAGCATGCACAGGGTCTGCACAGGTCTACACTGAATGGGGTTTTAGAGCTGAATGGACAAGTAGTCACATGTCCCATCTCCAACCCAGAAGCTACTTCTTATTGTTAACTACATGTAAGTGGAAACAATTTTTTTTTTAATTTTTTAGGAAGTTTTATTCAGGGAAGCGAACTAGTCTTAAAGGTATTTGGCACTTCATTGAAGATTACTTGCCTCATGTTAGGATCTTTAAAAAAAATCTACCACCTCTTTATCATCTATCAATATCTACTAATCTATCATCTATATCTATCTATTTATAATCTATCATCTATCTATAATCTATCTAATTTGTATTTTTCCCTTTTTACCCATATATCTATATGTATATATCTCTATCTCATCTATATCATCTCTCTCTCTCTCTCTCTCTCTCTCTCTCTCTCTCTCTCTCTCTCTCTCTCTAAATATATGTATCCCGACTCCTCAGTTTAATGTTTGTATGAGATTCCTGAGTATTGAATGTATGGGTCTTTGAATCCATATCTGCTTCATGTGCCTTTCCTTGGACTCCTTTCTTTCTGTTTGTTTGGTTCTTTTCTGATGTATTAGTTTGTGTTTTATCTTATTGTGTTTATTTTATTTTATTATTATCTATTAGAAGGATGTTTGTTTTCTAATGATGGAAAGATGATGGGTCTAGAAGAGAGAGGATGTAGTGAGGATCTGGGAGAAATAGAGGAGAAGTTATAATCAGGATACAAAAAATTAAAATTACAAAGATAACATATCAAATAATTAAAACCAAAATAACAAAAATACCAAAGCTATTACAAAAAATAAGCATTATATTTTCACCAGCATTTCATATTCTATAGCCTATAATTTTGTTGAATTAATTCTATTGACATTTATTTATCAGGCAAGGTTTTACTATAAGTCTCAAGGCTAATAGTTGACTTATTTTTTGCCCTTGGATGAATTCCCTACATGGGTGAGTTAACCTTACCAGGCAGTTCACTGTAAGTAGGTCCTGATTCTTTTTTGTTTGTTGAGACAGGGTTTCTCCTTGTAATGATACCTGGCTGTCCTGGAGCTGGCTTTGTAGACCAGCCTGACCTGGAACTCAGAGAGATCCACATGCCTCTGCCTCCCTAGTGCTGGGATTAAAGGCGTGTGCCATCATGCCCTGTTCTAATTCTTAAGAATAGAAAGATTCATTCTTTTCCTTAAACTCATTCTTAACACAGTTGCCACCTTTCTCTGTTCTTTTTCATGCATCTCAATGTCATTTTCTATGTGAGAAGGTTTCGTATTTTTGCTTTCTAACTTTTGTTGCCTTCTCTTCTCAGATGTCCCCTTTAGAGGGGAGCTTACCTCAGCTTCCCTTCCTTAGTGTTTTCTTGCAGAGCCCACTATAGCTTCCAGAAATGACCTTGGAGTTTCTGTAGGATATTTTGATGTCCCTTCTCAGTCACCGGTTTCTCTCTGCTGTCCCTGTCTTCTGCTGACTACCCTGAGAACCCACTGATTGGCTAGGAATATTTCGGGTATGTGGTAATAGTGGTTCCCATTTTTATGTTGCATTAGGAGAACATGCAACTGCTAGATGACAGAGCACCACTAGAGATTGGCTAAAGCAATCCCCAGACTCCATAGGTTCTAGGAAATAAAACAGCATTTCTCAGGACTGCCACTGGTCTACCCGATGCATCCCTCCTTCATTCCCGGTGTGGCATCTTATGCCAAAAGCATCATCAAATTGCATTCTCTTATAGGAAGCTATAGTACATCTATTTGGAGAAACTTCAGATGCAGGCAGCTTAAGATATTGGTGTTACTTGACCATGCATGTGATTTTAGCACTTTACAATCTTCATGGGATTTCAGCAAGAAAAAAGCTTAAAATGCACAGGAGGGGGAAGCATTTCTCTCCCAAGATCCCCACTGAGCGAGTAACAGTCTATGGGAAGTCATCTATTTAAACAGAAATAAACACGCCTTGGGATGCCAGGAGACTATTTTCAGCTTTATTAAGCTATTTTCAGCTTTATTAAGAAATCTGTGTTTAATTTTTTCCAGTCCTATTCACTGCACTTTTCTCTGTGTGTAGACCAATTAGAATTCTTGATGAGAAAGCAGCCATGGCATTCTGGTATTTACAGGGACATGGTACTTTTGGAGGGGAGTAAGAAGCCTCCAGGGTTCCCAAGTGCACAGTCAGCAAATTGTATTTAATCTTAACCAGCTAGTCATAGGAAAAACATTCTTAGTAGTCATTGTTTACCCCTGGCACCTGGAAAATTTTAATTAGATATTCTTTTGTTCTTTCTAAAAATTCCTAGAATGTTTATAAATCAGTAATCTATATTAAGCCAGACACTGCTGAGGTGAGGATCAACTATTGGTCTGCATACATGTATATCTCAGAGGATAAAGATATGACCTCCTTGA
>JADRCD010227525.1:0-20929 GCA_019843815.1 Montemys delectorum
TAAGCGGAATGTGGGAGGGCTCTAGGGGACGTGGGAGGGACCAACGAAAAGGGGGGAGGAAGGGGGGGTCCAGTCTCCCCTGGCCGAACACTTTTTTTCTGAGAAGTCCTGAAAGTAATCTCCAGGACCAGGACTCCCGCTTCCAGCCTCTGGAGTTCTGCCTAGTCGAAGGTAGGGGAGTTACTGCCTGCCAGTGGGAAGAGGAGTTAGGAATGGAGAGGATGGTGGACCAGGGGAAGCGCTGGTTTAGGATGGAGTCGGGAGGGAAGCCAACCAACTGACAGTTTTATTATTGCTAAAGGAGCTAAACAGAAGAGTGGAGAGCTGAGCAGATTGTTGGGGATGGAGGCTTCAGGGTGCAATGAACACCGGGGCTTCGGAGCCAAATGCCCCCAGAACAAAGCTGTCTTGTCTGAGTTGGGGGAAGCAATTCAGGGCCCCCCTTACTGTGGAGGACTGTTTTCAGCCTTGGATAGAGAAGGCCTGAGCTGAGGAGCTAGCCCTAGCTTCTGGTTGCCCAGAGACAGAAAAAAAAAGAGAGGTTACAGGGAGCTTGGATAACTCCACACCAAACCCTGCCCAGCTTGAAGCCTAGGTCTCCTAGAGTCCCGTGCAGCTTATTTGTGAGCCCATGTGCTAGGGAGGGTGGCAGAAGGTTCTCTTACTCCGTTTAGCCTCAGCCCTTCCTGCCCGGGCATCTGCCTCCATAGGAAACTGCTAAGACTCCTCTCATTCGTGGTGCTGAGATCTCCAGGACTGGTCTCCCAGGCTCCCCTTGCCTGTGCTGCTGTCTGAGTCCGTCTAGCTTCATGGTCTTGCTGTCATTTCTCCTGTGCCTGCACCTTGGCTTTTATTCCCTTTCCTCATGGTTTTGCCTCTCTGTGTCATTCCCCATTCCTATGTGCTTTGGCTTTTTTGTTTGTTTTTGTTTGTTTTATTAAAATCATCTATCCATATTCAGTGTGTCTCTCACCCTGTGCTTTCTGTTTTTTTCCCCTTCATTCCCACAGTCTCCCTTCCTGTCACATCCTGTCTGGGACGTCCTCTCTGTGTCTCTTCTCAGTATCTCTGTTTATCCAGCCCATCCTTAGACTCTCAGTCTCTAACCCGTACCCACCCCCTGGATGGAAGTAAATAGAGATGATGGTAATGGTGGTAATGATGGCCAAACCAGGGAAGGTTATGATGAGACATTAACAACTAGTTATAAGTTTTATTATTTGCAAAGAGAAAGGAGAGTCTCCCTCACCCACAGTTTAGGTCTCTAGGGCTGTGCCTGTTTTCTTTGTGTTCCTACTCTCATTTAGTGTGTGTGTCTCTCCTTCTCTGTCCCTTAGTGCCCCCCTCCTTGGGCCCTACCCGCCATGAGAGCTGTCAATGTGTGGTATTGCTGCCCATGGGGACTACTGCTGCTGCCCTTTCTGTGCAGCTTCAGTGTGGGGTCTCCGTCTCCTTCTACCAGCCCAGAGAAGAAGGTGGGAAGCCAGGGGCTAAGGTTCCGGCTGGCTGGCTTTCCTAGAAAGCCCTATGAAGGTCGTGTGGAGATACAGCGAGCCGGTGAATGGGGCACCATCTGCGATGATGACTTCACACTGCAGGCTGCCCATGTCCTCTGCCGGGAGCTGGGCTTCACAGAAGCCACGGGTTGGACCCATAGTGCCAAATATGGCCCAGGAACAGGTGAGCAGTGCTCTGGGCTAGCCCGGACATTACCTAAGTGCAGTTCAAGTACAGAGAGAAGAACAAAGCACAGTGATGGCGCAGCCAAAGGGATGTGGGACACCAAGAATGGATAGAATTAAGGCAGTCCACAGATAATAAACCATCTAACATACTAGTGTCAGGGCCATGCGACCAGAAGCTAGCCAGTATTTTCCAGGAGCCTCCAGTGTTCCGTGTGTGCAATGAGGAAGGGGTTAAATTCTCTTCTACAAAGTAAGATTCTATAGAGCCATGCACAAAGACAGCCCAGTGCACTGAATGACCCAAATGCAGTTGACTCAGTGATAATATGAGGAGGGCAGGTGAACGGTGAATGGTACCGGCATGTCCCCTAGCTGGAAGGGGTCATATACTACAGCTGACAAAATCGGGATCCAGGCCAGAGCTAAAACCAGCAAGCAGGAACTCAAAACAAGTACGATGGTGTGAGGGGTTGGGACACAATCCTCTGAGGCTGAAAGTGCTCAGACCGTATGGACCCACAGTAGGATTGATGGATGGACAAGGGAACAGCGTGCTGTTGATCCCCCTCCCCCATTCCCAGTTGCTCTACTGCTTCTGGGATAAAGTGTCACTTTGGAGATGACAGACTTTGACACTGACAGTAGAAAGTGGGAACGCTCAGAAGTACGTTCCCTACACCCTCTAGAGAGAAGGAGGGAAGAAGGTGGAGACAGACAGAGACAGAGAGGAAACCGCTTTCAGAAAGCCACTTTCAGGAGGAATAGCTAAAGAAACCAAAAGTTTGGCACAGAAACAAACAAGCAAAGCCTCACTAGCAATTACATGATGGTTGGTAGCAATTCGGGAAGGACAGTCGTGGCTGAAGGGTTTTCTGGGTAGCATCAAAGGACTGAATCAGACCTAGCAGGGGAAAGTTGTAAAGACCCACAAGGACCTTTTGATAGTTATGTGGCCTCCTGGGGCAGAAAGGTAAAGCTCTGTAGACTAGGTGAGGTGCCCTGAACACCGGCTGGGACACATACTTTTCACGAGGTTCCTCCCAGTTTTGAGTGGTCAGTGATAGTCAATATGGTCCAGAAAGTAAAAATAGGGTTTCTGTGCCAGTAGGCAACATAGGTATACAGAAAAATGCCACAGGGGAGAGGGCAGGGTGAAGGGAAAGAATCTAAGATTCCCAAGGCTCAGTGAACAGTCAGACTCTTAGGCAAGTTACATCATTTTTTTGGGAGCCCCAGTCTATTTACATAAAGTAATCTAGCTCCAGTCTAAGAATGGTTGTGTATATACTATGGCAAAGCATTTGGCACATAGTAGGTACTTAATTATAGCTGTTATTGAACGAGTCCAGATTGATATTGGTGAGAATTTACATGTTGAGTCTCTGTTGTTGGTTTTTTGTTTTAATTCTCCCTAATCAATTCTTCAGCGTCCAAAATCACCACTAACCCTGAGTCAACCTTACACCCTCTTCGCTCTTCCCCTCCAGAGTCCCCTGTTTCTTCCCCGTCTTTTTCTCATCAAAGAAGGATTAGCCTCAAGGCCATGTGAGGCCACCATCACTGTCAGCCATCCTCAAACACTTCTTGTCCATCTCCCTTTCCATAGGCCGAATCTGGTTGGACAATCTGAGCTGCAGGGGGACTGAAGGAAGTGTGACAGAATGTGCCTCCCGGGGCTGGGGAAACAGTGACTGTACCCATGATGAGGATGCTGGGGTCATCTGCAAGGACCAGCGCCTTCCCGGCTTCTCAGACTCCAACGTCATTGAGGTCTGCAGTGCACACTTGTGCATGCACGTGCAGAAGGCTGCGGGGGGGGGGCATATGTGATTAGAAGATATATCATAAAGGGTTCCCACAAGCCTTTATAGGAAATGTGGATTGCTGAGGAACTTGGAGGGTGGGGGTAGATGAGGTGCTGCACTGTAAAATCCAATTTTAAAAAATGTGTGTGGGTGTTTTGCAGTCATATATGTCTGTGCACCCTGCACATGCCTAGTGAAGAGGGGCCAGAAGAGGGCATTGGCGCCTATGGAACTGGAGTTACGGATGGTTGTGAGCTGCCATGTGGGTCCTGGGAATTGAACCTCAGGTCTTCAGGAAGAGTCCTAGTCCTCAAATCCAATTATTTCAAGTGTTCACAATGAATCACTAAACCTGGCATGAGCGCTCCAGTTTCATTCCTGTTCACCTGTCCCTCTCCTCCAATGGTTCTGCGCTCCTCCAGTATCTTTTCTACTTCCCCCTCTTCCTAAGACACTTTCATTTTGAAGGTTGCCTCGTGCTTCAGGCAGACTTATTATAGCTTCCCTTCCTTAGTGCCTTCAGACCCTGTGATTATGTCTTGAGCACAGCATATTCTGCCACCGCTACACACTGCACTCTGGGGCACATCCCACACACAGGCAGCTGGCCTGGCGTCTTTCTCAGCCCTGTCTCTGTGGTCCCACCATTGGGTTTTACAGACACGATCAGGGTTCCTTCAGGGTGGTACGGTATTGCTGGTATTGCTACTGTGATTCTTTCCCCTGCTTCTGGTCCTGTCTCAGGTGGAGCATCAGCTGCAAGTGGAGGAGGTGCGACTCCGACCAGCCGTGGAGTGGGGCAGGCGACCCCTGCCTGTGACTGAGGGCCTGGTTGAAGTCAGGCTTCCTGAAGGCTGGTCGCAAGTGTGTGATAAAGGATGGAGTGCTCACAACAGCCACGTAGTCTGCGGTATGCTGGGTTTCCCTGGAGAAAAGAGAGTCAACATGGCCTTCTACAGGTGCGGGAACTAAGGGTGTTTTCATACTTTGGAGAGGGCGAGAGGCACTGTGGGAAGTCCAGAGGGACGCAAGGAGACTGCTGTGGCACGAGCAACAGGGAAACCACGCGTGACCTCGAAGGCTTTCCTACCCAGAAATTGAAACGGCTAGGCAAGGTGCAGAATGCGCGTGCGCGCCTGTGACGTCAGTGGTCGGCAGGCAGATTTCTGGAGTCTGAGCCCTGGGGCCTTGAAAGTTCAGAGTTCGAGGAGGGTGCGGCCCGCCTGTCAGAGGCGGTGCCTGAGGGTGCCTTTGTGAGGCTGCACCCGGGGCCTCAGAGATTGAGACTGGCCAGTGCCAAGTCATCCTAGGGAACGCTGTGCAAAGGGCGGCTTCCTTATTGGAGCATCTCATTTGGTAAATGAGATAAAGTCACTAAGATGACTTTTCATTGAGCACACTGCATAAGATATGCGCCGGGTATTGTAGAAGTGCCAGTCTTTGAAGAAAGTCTACACTCCTTGCACTGAGATAGAAACCCGGTTCAGGTCTTATCTCAATACGGATACAGCTGCCTTATGAACCTGAATACACTCTGGGTAGAACATGGTGATAGTATAACCAATATCTCACCCATCTATAATGAAATTATGATTGTTCTTTTAGCCTTGCTAAAATCCAGATAAACTAAGTTCGCTGCTGTCTCTAGTAATCCTCCCCAGAATGCTATCATAGGTTTGAGTGTAATTTTATTATTCCAATAATTTCACATCTCTAAGAATCGCCCTATGTTTTCCTTAGCAACTTACTCTCCAATAGCATTTATCTGTAGAATAAGAAAACTTTTTCTTTCTAAAATCAACAGACTCTGTAACATCCACTCATTTCCATATTTGCTGGAATTTTCTTTACTGTGGTACCCAAACATACCATTGTTCTTTCAGCCCTGAGGAACACAGCCAAGTCACCTGCAGACCGGCAGCATTTTACAAAGCTGTACGCAACAGTGTGCCTGTACTGGCATCCATCTCCGGCTGAGTTCCTTGCATTCAGCTCAGACTTTGTCTTTCAGAATCCAAACATCAGTTATAAACAGTTGTAGAACTGAAGTCCAAGCTTTTCCAAGAAGAGAGGATGAACTGAAACAAGGTCTAGAGAGTCACTCATCCAACATTTATTTGATGCCCCACTGTGTGCGGCTTCTGTTGTAGACTTTGGTGATTCTACACTAAGCACAGTCATTCTTCCTCTGGGGACCAGGGGACAACTAGAAAATAAGTGAACTTAGAAAATGGAAGAATGGCCGTGTTAGTGTGGCCTCTATCAGAACCAGATTTGTGGCATCTTATTCAAAGAATTGAAAAGAGCACAGACAAATAGTAAAGTGTGAAAGGCTTCTATTCAAAGACAATGTGGAAGTATGGGACAGGTAGGCTGCAAGAGAGCAAGCAGCAGGCTACCTGGGCTAGAGTGCTCAAGGTCACCTGGTCACCAACCATGGCTCCCTTTTGTGGATCCAGGAGAAGGACTCGTAGTTAAGGGATGAACCATGGGCAGTTTCCTTATAAAAGCCTTTTACATCTTTGCTGTTCACATCTTTCCCCCAAGATGTGCCTGATTTTAATCAATACGTGTACACCTGATTGTGCATAGGCATACGATGGTAGATTGGGGCTTTTCCCTAAACATATACTCAGAGAATACAATGTACCTTACTGCACTGGCTCCCAAACCTGCCTGTACTGGATAGGCTCACTGCTCTTGTTCCTGAATATTCATCAAGATGTGTTTGCTCCAAAAAGGGAGTTACTAAGGGTTCCTGGGTCAGCTGTGACAGAGTGACTCAGTTGCTTTGTTTAGAGACAAATGTGCAGACAGCAAGATACAGTTGTGGTCCCGGGATGCTCAGTGCCTTGTGGAGAAAGGGGATGCACATGTGTAGCTGTGCGTGTGGGAGGTCAAAGAACAACTTTCAAGAGTCAGCTGTCTCCCTCCACACTGGATTCCTGGGATCAAACTCATGTTCCCAGGTTCCAATGGTGAGAGCTTTTCTCTACTAAGCCATTGATGGCTTTGCTCTTTGCTTCTCTTTTTTTAAAAAAAAAAATATCGTGTGTGTGTGTGTGTGTGTGTGTGTGTGTGTGTGATAAAGCCAAACGTTTTATCAAATTACAGGTGTGCCCAGTTTTGTATTTATAATTTAAAGTTGTTTTGGTGTTATAAAATACATGGAAGCTATAGAATTTTAGAAGGAAACTGTATAGGTATTAGAAGTATTTACTGCTCTTGTGCAGGAAAAGAAACTGAGGCTCTGAGAGATTCAGTGCATGTAAGAAACACTTCTTTATAAAAGGCACTCCCAGTGTGCAGCAGCTTAATCTGGTACTCCCCTGGCCTCAGCTTTGAGTGCTGGGACTGTAGGATTTTCCACCGTGCCTGGTTTTTAGATGCCACTCCCTCGTTTATGTCATTGTGGCATATACTGACTAACCTCTACACAAGGGGTGGAGAGCACAAAGATGCTAAATGATGATGGAGGTAGGCAGGCAGCAGATTACAGATCCACAGGCTGTGGCTACAGACCTGCTAGACCTTTCTAATAAGGGTAATGGGAAAAAACACTAAATTGGCTAGTTGGTTGGTTGCTTGGTTGATTTGTTTGGGGAGGGACAGGGTCTCTCTACATAGCTGTCCTGAAACTCACTATTTAGACCAGGCTGGCCTCAAACTCAGAGATCTACCTGCCTCTGCCTCTCAGTGCTAGGATTAAAGGTGTGTGCTACCATGTCAAGTGACAGTAAGGTGTTCAATGAAGTGGTATTCACCCACAAGCCTAGGGCTTGAGAAGGCTGGAGCCTAAGGCAGGAGGATCTGGAATTATAGGCTGACTTGGAGTGGGGTTAGGGGGTCAGTTCAGTGACGATGTCTGTGAGATGACATGATCAGGCTGTGGCTCTATTTTTTCAGATGGGTTTTCATAAATGAAATAATTACGGGGCTGGAGAGATGGCTCATTGGTTAAAAGTACTTGTTGTTCCTTCAGAGTACTTGAGTTTAGTTCCCAGTTCCCTCATCGGGTCTCACAGACACCTGTAATTCCAGCTCCAGGAATAGAGTGGCTTATTCTGGCTTCCATGGATACACGCATACACATAGGCTCTACACACACACACAGAGGCACACAGACACGGGCACACATACACACACAAATAAGTAAATGTAAACTTTTAAATAGCTACTTTAGTGAAACAAATACCTTTTAAAACAATTAAAAGCCGGATCTGTAGCATATGCCTTCAAGGTCATCCTTGGCTACATGTTGAATTTGAGGCCTGCCAGGGCTACACAGTAAGACCTGCCTCAAAAAATCACAGGGCTGGAGGGATTGCGTGGCCATTAAGAGTACTGGCTGCTCTTCCAGAGTACACAGGGTACAGGTCCCAGCACCTACATGGTGTTTCACCACCATCTGTAACTCCAGTTCTGGAACTCTGATGCCCTCTTCTGACCTCCACGTGTGCCAGACATGCACAATGTGCACAGACACACATGTAAGCAAAACACCACACACATAAAACCAAATTTACAAAAACAAAAAAGCCATGCCTGGTATTGGCATATGCTTGTAATCCTAATACTTGGGAGGCTCAGGCAAGAGAATTACAAGTTTGGACAACACTCAGGGGAAGAAAGTAATACATTTAAAAATGTACATATCAAATCCTAGTGCACCTTCACACAGTATACTATGTCGAAATACGTGAGTGTTCAAGAGGAATGGCAGGACAGGAACATGGACAAAGAAACAATAACCAAGGGGCCAACAGGGAAGGCCATAAACCTCTTTCTAAGGTGCAGACCAGCCAGGCAGTGGTGGCGCACGCCTTTAATCCCAGCACTGGGCAGGCAGAGGCAGGCAGATCTCTGAGTTCAAGGCCAGCCTGGTCTACAGAGTGTATCCTGTGACCCCAGTATGTGTAATACAAAGGCAGAAGAATCAACACTGGTTCAAGGCCAGCCAGGGCTATGTAATCAAGACCTCGTCTCAACCCTGCACCCCACCTTACTGCATACCCCGAGAAAGGCAGGACAAAGAGTGGCCATAATTAAAGTCTTCAAAATTAAAAGGACAATGATGAGAAATAGACTTGAGGAAAGCCCTGAAGAAGGAAGTAAAGCAATTGACTTCCCTGCAAGCATGTTTGGGAGATGAGCTCAGCTTGTGAATGACCAGGCCTGTGGGATTGGAACGTGGGCAGGAAGATTCCCAAGTCAAATGTCAAGGCGAGTGCTCTCAGCTATGTTCTCAGTGCCTGGACCAGCACTCTCAGGTCTAGACTGTACCAGGGAATTCCTTGGAGAGACCACCCAAGAAACACACACACACACACACACACACACACACACACACACACAAAGGGGAGTGAAAGAGATGTTGTCAGCCTCCCTGGGCCTGATCCAAGCTGCTTGTCTGACCTCCAGACCCCAATGGCCCCTCCTCTGCCCTCTCCTGAAGTTTTCCACCAACCTCCAGAGCCAGTGGCCCTCATTCCTCATCCATCTTGATCTAATTTCTGTAGGTCCTGGTACTGGGGCACTGCTCTGAGTCCATAGCCTCCACTGAGGCCCACTCACCTGCTCCTGTGCTAGCAGGCCCAGTAGGGCCTTGGGAGTGGCTGATAACATCACACTCTATTCTTGGAAGCTCTCTCTCTATTAGGAATCTTGCCCCCAGTTCTGGCTGCACTGGCCTTTTCCACTTGGTTCTCCACCGATCCTGACTTGACCTTGTCTTATCCTCACAGAAAGTTGAGGAAGCGATCGGCCAAAGCCTCAGCCCGACACCCCAAGTCCCTTGGAAGGTAAAGGGGCAAGAGCCCCGGGGACCTCCTGTCAGCCCCTGAGGCCTCAGGAGGTGGATGGATGGATGGAGAACTATCCATGTCCATCCCAGAACCCATGCCTGTGGGTTAGGAATGTAGTTGAAGAATGGCTGCCCCCAGGAGAGGGTGGGAAGCAGGCATGGCAATGGGTGAGCTTGGATCTTAGGGGATGGGAGGAAAAAGTCATGTAGGAACACCTGAGGAGACTGCAGCCTTGGCCCTTGCATCTCTCCTCGTCCTCCCTACCCACACACACAACTCCCTCGGTCCAGGAAACAATTCCACTCTCTCCTCCACTGACCTTCCGCCGCCCTCCTCTCCTCTCCCTCACCTGGATTTCCATAATTAGATTTGCCTTTAGTGGCAATGATTGCAGTGAGTATCAGGGGTTGCTGAGTGTGTGCCCTCTTTAGCAGTCAGCAGTCTTTGTGTGTAGGGAAATCAGTTGCCCTCCCCATACTGTGAACAAAGGGTCCTTCTAAAAGGAGAATGCTTCACGTTTCCCAGGCCATATATGCTCAATGACTGCCTCTACCAATATCTTTCTCCCTTTTGCAGAACAATCAACAAGTTTAAAGTCAAACACAAGCCCCGAGTGGGCAGAGGGCCAAGCAAGAGGTAAATGAGGTTGGGGCTGGAAGCAGAGAGGAAGTAGGACAGGCAGGGGCAGGGGCAGGGGCAGGGGCAGGGTTCTAACCAGGAATGCGTGCAGGACAGGCCTATTGGACTGATGGAGCTGGCGACAGGTGGAGTGGCAGCTGTGACAAACACCTTCCAGATCCTTCCAGAAACGGGAAGTAAGGTGCTGTGTTGTGAGTCTCCGGGGACTGTGTTAGTCACAGGACTTTGTGCTTGCCCGCGTGCTTGTCTTCCTTC
Source organism: Montemys delectorum (assembly GCA_019843815.1). Classification (NCBI taxonomy): domain Eukaryota; kingdom Metazoa; phylum Chordata; class Mammalia; order Rodentia; family Muridae; genus Montemys; species Montemys delectorum. Next base: position 10,189 of record JADRCD010227525.1, read on the forward strand.
CGTGAACTCCAGCAGGCAATCCAGCACTCTGTCCTGTACCTGCCTTTCCCCAGAGTGCCCAAGAAATCGGTGTTCTCATCCTGCTTTATCTGATGAATGCTTCTAGTTCTATTTTTTTTTTAAAGTAAATATTACCAGGGTCTGGAGAGATGGCCTATGGATCCCAATTGGGATCAATGGTTAAGAGTGTGGACTGCTCTTCCAGGGGACCTGAGTTCAATTCCCAGAACCTACATTAGGCAACTCTACTCAACTCACACTCTGACACATACATATACACATTACTAAAGTTTTTTTTTTTTTTAAGTAAACATTACCAGTTTACCTGGTGTGGAGGGTAGCCTGTGGAACCTTTCCAGGAATGGCTTAAGAACCACAGCCCCCCACCTGGTTGCCTGTTAGGCATCCAGTTGCATATTTTCTTCCTGGGCTCCCTCAGAATTTAAGGGAATAAGAGACTTCCAACCCTTCCGTCCAACTTATCTTTAAAGGGCAGGCAGCGCCACTGAAACCTCCCAAGAGAAAGCATCTCTTCCATTGCCCCCTCTTCTCTCTGCAAGCTCCAGTGTTCCCCAGGACACCCCAAGGTATGCCTCACAAGTGGGCTTCTGTCCCTGGTAGCTGTTGAGGAGCTCAGAATTCGATGAGTGCAAGTTCTTGCAATCCTCTTGGGTTAGGTCATCTTTGCCCAACAAACATCTCTGACCCTCAGCAGGCACTGCTGTTTTTATTGGTTATAAGGAGAGGGTAAAAGAGAGTTGGAAGTTAGATGTCTTTTCCTGGCAAGGCCTGATGTTGATTTTCAGCCAAACAGGACACTGACAGTACCTGATCTCTTTGATTTCCAAGGTCCATTTACCCTAGGCTTCCAAATGCTTTCTTCCTGTAAAGTCTCCAGCCTCCTTTGCCTGTTTTGGGTGTATTTTTGGCTTGTTTGTTTGTTTCCTGAGACAAGGTTTCTCTGTGTAGCCTTGGCTGTCCTGGAACTCACTCTGTAGACCAGACTGGCTTTGAACTCAGAATTCTGCCTGCCTCTGCCTCCCAAGGGCTGGGATTAAAGGCGTGCGCCACCACCGCCCAGTCCTTTGCCTGTTTTATTTATAAAATACCTTCTCTCCTATCTTCCTAGCTTTACACTGTTACATTCCCTCTTTTCTCTAATGTCAGGGACAGGGTGTCAGACTGCAGTAAGCCAGCCTGGTGGACTTGCTCCACCCACACTAGGCCTCTGCTTTCCCTTTCTCTCTGAGTCCCACCCAGCCTTTCTGGGAAGAGTTCGCCCCTTCTCATCACCTAGCTGTAAGCTCTTGTTCTGTGTTGTCTACAAGTTCCCCTCTTCTCTCAGGCATCTCTAGTGTTTCCAAGTGTGAGCATCTCCAGCTTTTCCTATTTTCTGCTCGGATGGCTGTGGGACGATGCTTAGCTGAAATGGCACAAGCATGACTACCTCATTAAGACATCTGTGTTTGCCATTAGGATGGCCATAGCCACCTCCCCTCTTTAAACACGTAATCCCTCCAACTTTGGTCTGCCACATTTGTCTTCGGTCCAGAGAGTCATCCCCAGTTCTTCGAGCCTATTCTTGCCGAGCTGTAATATTCTGACCTGGAAGTCCCTCTGGCCTCTGAGAAGCCATTTAGATGCAGATTTCCTCAGTACTCTGCATCCTAGCTCATCTTCATTTGGTGTGTTCAGTTGCAGCATAATAGAAGGGTCCGCTCACTGGCTATTTGGGCCAGTTTTGTGCCAGCCCCTCCTTCTGAGCCATGTTTCTGGCTTCCCATTGGATTTAGGCTTCCCATTAGATTGGCATGGCTGCCTTGGTCTTTCATGGCCTAAATGGCCTCAGCCTGGCTTTAGGTCATTAAGAACAAGGGTGCAGCTGTGCAGTGGTGGTGCCTGCCTTTAATCCCAGAACCCCAGGAGAATACGGAGGCAGGCAGAGCTCTGTGAATTCAAGGCCAGACTGCTCCATGGACAGCCTAGGACAGCCAAGGCTACAGAGAAACCCTGTCTCAAAATACCAAAAAAAAAAAAAAAAAAAAAAAAAAAAGTACAAGGTTGTTATCAAACCTGGTCACCTTAGGGTTCTGTTTGCAAGTCTCCAAAGGATCCTGACTGGGCAGCCAACACTCTTTCATACTACACACTAGACAGTCCTGTCTCCCCACAAGGAAAACCCAGAAGGGGAAGAAAGGGGTAAGAGAGGTTGGGGATTGTGAAGGAAGTGAACTGACGGATGGCTGTGGGGCAAAGGGGGCCGAGAACTCACCCTCACAGTGCCCCACCCCACTCCTGTCCCCATAGGATGCTGGCCCAGAAGAGGCAACACTCCTTCGGTCTCCACAGCGTAGCATGTGTGGGCACAGAAGCCCACCTCTCCCTTTGCTCTCTAGAGTTCTATCGTGCCAATGACACCACCAGGTGCTCTGGGGGAAGCCCTGCCGTGGTGAGCTGTGTGCTGGGCCCTCTTTATGCCGCCTTCACTGGTCAGAAGAAGCAGCAACACGCTAAGCCTCAAGGGGAGGTATGTAAGACAAGGAATGCATTCATTCAGCAGTACTGGGGACTGAACCCCAGGCTACACACACACACACACACACACACATACACGAGGCAAATTGCAAACTTACCTTTCAGCAACATACTCCCACCCAAGACAGTGAATGTGACCTTTTCCCACCCAGAGTGGGAACTCCCTAGGCTGGCCTTTACTTACTAAGCAAGCCTTGACCTTTGAAGACAAGAAACCTTCCAGTGGCTGTGCCACAGATCTGATGCCACCCACTATCATAAAAAAAACCCTCATTCAGCTCCCTGGGCTACTTAAACCAACAAGCCCCCTGGGCTCCCCCAAACCAATGTTGCCATTCACCTCTTTGGGCATGTCTTTTTTCTACAGGCCCGTGTGCGTCTAAAGGGCGGTGCCCACCCTGGAGAAGGCCGAGTGGAAGTCCTGAAGGCTGGCACATGGGGAACAGTCTGTGACCGAAAATGGGACCTGCAGGCAGCCAGTGTGGTGTGTCGAGAGCTGGGCTTTGGCACTGCCCGAGAGGCCCTGAGTGGTGCCCGAATGGGGCAGGGTGAGGGGAGAGGATGTTCACACTTGCAGGGTTCCATTCCTTGGGAAGGGCGAGAGTCCTCTGGGCAGTGGTCTAGTTGCAGCCTCCTCAGGCTTGACTTCCAACTGTAGGCATGGGTGCCATCCACTTGAGTGAAGTTCGGTGCTCTGGCCAGGAACCCTCCCTTTGGAGATGCCCCTCCAAGAACATCACGGCTGAGGACTGCTCCCACAGCCAGGATGCGGGGGTCCGGTGCAACCTCCCCTACACTGGGGTGGAGACCAAGGTCAGTCATACATTCTATTTTAGGTCTTCCTACTCAGGCCCAGACATTACTCAGCTCCCACACAACCCCACCATTTGTGAGCCCTTTCTCTGACCCAGACTGCCACCCCCAAAGTTCCCCCTGCACTTCCCCTCTATACTCCTACAGATCCGACTCAGTGGGGGCCGCAGCCGATATGAAGGGCGAGTCGAGGTGCAAATAGGGGTACCTGGGCATCTACGCTGGGGCCTCATCTGTGGGGATGACTGGGGAACACTGGAGGCCATGGTAGCCTGTAGGCAACTAGGTCTTGGCTACGCCAACCACGGCCTGCAGGTAAGTAGGGAGAAGAGGAAACCAAAGTTGTTGTCGCCAAAGTCTTGTGTTGTGGGCAAGGACTGTGGAAACACGTCCCTTGGCCCTGGAAACTGGAACCTATGGCCTCACTGGAACACCTACCTACATTCCCCAGGAGACCTGGTACTGGGACTCAGGGAATTTAACTGAGGTGGTGATGAGCGGAGTACGTTGCACGGGGTCTGAGCTGTCCCTGAACCAATGTGCCCATCACAGCACCCACATCACCTGCAAGAGGACAGGAACCCGCTTCACTGCAGGAGTCATCTGTTCTGAGAGTGAGTAGTACAAGCTAGAGATGCTCACTGGACGGGGAATGTGCTGTGGTCTGCCACGGAGAAGCTAGTCTCCCATAAGGAGATGGGAGCACCTCCGTGGTAATTGCCACTCTCTTTCTCATGTAGCCGCTTCAGATCTGCTGCTGCACTCCGCACTGGTTCAGGAGACTGCTTATATTGAAGACCGACCCTTGCACATGTTGTACTGTGCTGCTGAAGAGAACTGCCTGGCTAGCTCTGCCCGCTCAGCCAACTGGCCTTATGGCCACCGGCGTCTGCTCCGATTCTCTTCCCAGATCCACAACCTAGGAAGAGCTGACTTTAGGCCCAAGGCTGGGCGCCATTCCTGGGTGTGGCATGAGTGTCATGGGTGAGAGGGCAGAGGGGGCCAGAGACAAAGGCAAGGCTCAGGGGTGTGACATGCCTGCTGGGATCCAGGGAAGAATCACAAGTACCCTTGTCCCACAGGCATTACCACAGTATGGACATCTTCACTCATTATGATATCCTGACCCCCAACGGCACCAAGGTGGCTGAGGGCCACAAAGCTAGTTTCTGTCTAGAAGACACTGAGTGTCAGGAGGGTGAGTTGGGGCCAGAGTGGACTTAAGCCCAGGCATAGCCTCGCCCTCCACTGACATCTAATACTCCCTTCAGATGTCTCCAAGAGGTACGAGTGCGCCAACTTTGGAGAGCAGGGCATCACGGTCGGATGTTGGGATCTCTACAGGCACGACATTGACTGTCAGTGGATCGATATCACAGATGTGAAACCAGGAAACTACATTCTTCAGGTGTCTGGCATCTGCCTGGGCTTTCACATGCTGGGGTTTGGGGTGGGTGATAAGGACACCTTTGACCTACAGGAGTGCACCTGGGTCACACCAGCATTCTTCTCACTCACAGGTGGTCATCAACCCAAATTTTGAGGTAGCAGAAAGTGACTTCACCAACAATGCAATGAAGTGCAACTGCAAATACGACGGGCATCGCATCTGGGTGCACAACTGCCACATTGGTAGGTGACAGATGAGAAGGGTGAATGCAGGGCAGGAGGGAAAGGCTTCCACCCTGTCACCATTGCCCGTGATGGGTATGAGCTCTTGCCTCTGGGCAGGGACAGCCCCTCACAGGACCTGTCAACTCTGCAGGTGATGCCTTCAGTGAAGAAGCCAACAGGAGGTTTGAACGCTACCCTGGCCAGACCAGCAACCAGATCGTCTAAAATGCTGCCACCCTGTCTGCAAACCACCAGTGGCCCCCAATGGCAGGGGTCTGAGGCTGCCGTTACCTCAGGAGCTTACCACGAGAACCCCTGACGTCAGCAGGCACACTACACTCATCCACCTGTGCACTGCAGATGACGAACCGTTGAACAGAAGTTGGTGCCTCCCTTGCTGGGTCAGCTGTCATTACCTTTGGCCAACAGGCATGGAGAATCGGCCAACAGTCCCAGCAACAGACAGAACACACCACAGAACAGACAGAACTGCCCCGCACAGGATGGCAGCAGCTCATTCTCTTGAATGGGGGAGGTCAAGAGGGTCAGCTCCCATAGCTCTATGTTCTCCTAAGTACCGCGTTACCTCTAGCCATTTGGTGGGGGAAAAGATCCAGCCCCCCATTTTTGACTGTAACATATTGCTAGGTATAATTTTATTTTATATAAAATGTGTTCTTCAGAGCCCGGGACTGGTGCAGTGGTTAGAGGGACCTGCCCTCCGTAGGTCCATTGACCCCTCCTCTACCCACATGCACTCAGAACCTAGGCTAGGCAAGCAAGGAGGAAATCAGAGCAAGAGCTTCAAACTCTCGCCAGTCTGGTCATTCTGTGACCTCGGGGGTCACGTATAAGGTCAGTGTTTCTGATCCGCGCCGGATCCGCACTGCCAGCTGTGATTGGGTTCGAACAGCTTCATAAACATCTTCAGCATTCTGTACCAATTTCTCCCCAATGGCCAAGATCACATCACCAGGCCGCAGACCAGCCCTGTGGAAGATGGATAGGGCAAGGAAGGAGTAGACAGACGTTCAAGGATACATCCACCCCACCCCACCCCACCCCACAGAGCAGGCTCCCCATTACCTGTGTGCAGGGGAGCCCAGGATAACTTTATGAATGAGGACGCCGTGCTGAACATCAGGGAAGCTCGGCTCTCGGAGCTGTAGTTCAGTCAGGATGCTGAAAGGGCACAGACGCTGTTAGCTCCACACAGGCACACAGGCCCTCTCCCATCCTGACAGTTCACCTTCTGCCTTCTAGAGTTTAGGAGGTGAGATATGCACATAAAAGATAGCTAAATTCAAAAGATACTCTGTGTTGATCAACTTCACTTCCCTCAGCCTGAAATTCTACCATAAGGAAGGGCTAGAACTTCAGCTGAGCCTAGAAGGATGGGCCCTCAAACCACATGAAATAAGGTCTTAAGACACAGAAGTGGAAAATGGAAGTTGTTCTGAAGAAACGGCAAGCTGTCTAGAAGGATAATAAGAGATGGGTGGAAATGGTCCTTCAACGCTAGGTCAATGGAGGCTTTACATCCCAGCAATAACAGGATATATTCAATCTACTGAAGGCTCCAGACACAGTAGGATGAGAAAGTTATGATGAGAGGGAATAGCTCCTGTGACAGCAGACAATAGCCTATCTTCAAGACAAACACAAGAGGGAAACCTGAGAGTAGGGGCGTACGCCTCTGAGAACACTCTAAGTATGTATGTATATACACATATGTATGCATAGATCATGACCCCTAACACACCTGGGGGTCAGAGTCAGCATCATCACTCCAATGTAGCGGCGCTGGGACCCACTGATTCCAAACCAGGAATCTGTAAAAAGGGGACAAATGAGCCCACCCAGCTGCATTCTCTCCTTACATTCTACAGTAGACCCCTCTACCAAGTCCCAGGGACTGCCCCTCCCCTAGATCCCATCCTCCATTTTAAAGGAACCCCTTTCCCTGTAAGACAGGCTCACTTTTCTTTTCCCCGCGATGCAGAAACTCCCTAAGGCGATCAGAAGGGATGGCAAAGGAGATTCCAGCTGTCACCTTCATGGTGTTCACTCCAATCACCTCCCCATCCTGCAGGGACACAGCCCCCTGTCCCCTAGCCCACACAGATGGCAGAGGATGGGGGCACCTGAACAAGAGTAGCAAGGATTTGGGGCCAGGGGTCTGTCTGGATACCAGAAGAGGAACAAGAGACTAGAGACTTAGCTAAAACTTCCTAAATCAAAGGAAAACCCACACTTCCCACACTGACCTGGGGCATGGATTCTTAGAAGAACATGAGCACTCACCAGGTTAACCAGGGGACCACCAGAATTTCCAAACTGTGAGATAAAATGAAAGAAAACATCAAAAAGATCTGAAATCCCATGCCTCTGGGAATTTTAAGACTGGGGTCATAAACAGGGTGTAGGGAAATTCTTCGAATTCCATTCCTAGCACATGAACTAATGAGGCTGCATTTTTGCAGCCCATCCTCTGATACAGACCCAGTCACCACCATGTGTCAGTTGGTGCTCATACCCAACAGCTGTTCTCCCCAATTCCAACTTAGCACCTAATTTCCCTCATATCAGGACGCACATCAATAGCTGCATCGGTCTGAATGTATTCCACGTTGGTTTGAGGGAGTCCCAGGTCCCTGGCTGGGCGCTGAGCAGAGCTGACAATGCCAGATGTGATCGTGTTCTGCAGTGCAAAGGGACTTCCCATGGCAACAACAAACTCCCCTTGCCGGACATCAGCAGAGCGGCCGAGAGGCAGGGTGGGAAGAGGCTCCTTAAGGAAAGGAATACACCAAAACTGGTCATTTTAAGAAGGAAGCAAGAAAACAGCTGCCATAAGATCTGGCCTACTCTATCCCCACCTTGGTTTGAATCCTCAGCGTGGCAATGTCTGCTACAGGATCCACAGCTGTGACCATGGCCTCATAAGTGTCTCCGCTAGGCAGCCTCACTCGCACTCGGCGCCGATCAGCCACCACGTGGGCGTTGGTAACGATGAGCCCATCTGAAGCAACTACGAATCCAGATCCGTTTGAGATGGGGACTTCACGGCCGGAGAAAGGGTGCCTGGGATGGGGAAAGCACCGATTACACTGCAGCTTCAACCCCATCCTGCGCCCTTGCCTCTACGACAGTTGGTTTCAACACCTCCTGGTTAACTTCACCATTACCGGTCTAGGATCTCGATATAGACCACAGCAGGGGCTGTCTTCTCCACCACATCTGCGATGAAATTGTACTGGCTCCGGGGAGAGGTGGGTGGCGGAGCAGGAACAGCAGCCAGCACCGTGGAAAGACCCCGCCCCCAACCCCACAACAGCAGGACTACTGCACCCCCTGCGCCCACCGCCACCGCCAGCCATTCGCGCCGACGGCTTCCAGGACTCCTGCAGGCCTCCTGGTCACTGGAACCTGGAGTCTCCACAGTCAGTCGTGCCCAGAGATCCGGGGTCCTAGACGTCAGATTTGCCCGTGATGCAATGACCCCCACAGGCATCCGGGCCCGGAGACTGGGGGTCCCATAAGTCATCCAGGCCTGAGGGTCAGGAGTTCCTGACGTCAGCAGAGCCCGGAGGTCAGGGGCTAACCGGGGGCCCTTCTTCCAGAAGATGCCCCCCAAAGCCCGCCATGCACGAAGGCTCCAGTTTGCACCCCGCCCCGCCTTCAGCGCAGCCATCAGCTCCGCCTCGGCTCTCCTCGCCCGCCCTACTCAGAGGCGGTCCTCTAGAACCCAGCAGGCAGTCTCGGAGAAGCAAGGCATGCCGGTATCTGTTCAGTGCATGCCGGGAAGTGTAGTCCCTTCAGGACGCGCTCCTTTCAAGCAGACACACACGCTCGCACAAACACACGCGCATTCTCCCGGGCCGCGAGGCATGCTGGGAACGCTAGCCCTTCCGGGGCGCCTCCGGGCCTCAGGTTCTGGCCTCCCCGCGGATGCCCAAAGACTCCGCCTTCCCAGGAGCCCCCGCGGCCCTGCGAAGATGGCGGCGACAGCGGCCCCGCTTTCCTGAAGCGGCTGCGATGGAACCTCCCCCAGCTCCGGGGCCGGAGCGGCTCTTTGACTCGCACCGGTAAGCGCTGCGGAGGGAAGAGACCGGTCAGCGCGTCCTGTCGGCTTCGGCGCCTGATCGCGTCGCCTCTCGCCACAGGCTCCCGAGTGACGGCTTCCTGCTGCTCGCGCTACTGCTCTACGCGCCGATCGGCCTCTGCCTCCTGGTTCTGCGACTCTTCCTCGGGCTCCACGTCTTCCTGGTCAGCTGTGCTCTGCCTGACAGCGTCCTCCGCAGGTGCGGACCGCGGCACCCGGGGAGCATCGGGGCTGGGCCTGGCTCAAGACCGCACAGTCACCGCCGCCTGTGTCCCCAGGTTCGTGGTACGAACCATGTGTGCGGTACTGGGGCTCGTGGCCCGGCAGGAGGACTCCGGACTCCGGGATCACCGCGTCAGGGTCCTTATTTCCAACCATGTAACACCTTTTGACCACAACATAGTCAACCTACTCACCACCTGTAGCACCGTGAGTGGGGGGCGAGGCCGAGAGCGCCACCGGGTGGCTCCCTAGGCCCAAGCTCAAGGCTCACCTTTACCCACTGGGGTTCTCTTGGGGACAACAGAGCCTTTCTCCCAGCCCCATAAACGCCACCCCACGTGTTACCTTTTTCTCTTTTCTGTCTGTCTCTTTCTTTCTTTCTTTCTTTCTTTCTTTGACATTTCCTTCCATTCTTCTTGCTTTTTCTCCCCGCTCTCAGCCTCTACTCAATAGTCCCCCCAGCTTTGTGTGTTGGTCTCGGGGCTTCATGGAGATGGATAGGCGGGTGGAGTTGGTGGAGTCACTCAAGAAATTCTGTGCTTCCACGAGGCTTCCGCCCACACCTTTGCTGCTCTTCCCCGAGGAAGAGGCCACCAATGGCCGAGAAGGGCTCCTGCGTTTCAGGTGGGTAAGCGCAGGCATCTGGCTCCAGTTGAGCGGGTTGCCAGGTTCCTGGGTGAGCCTGCCCTAGTTCCTTTCCTGTCTGCACACTTTTTAGCCCTGCCCTCAAAATTCTTAATTCCTCATTTATCTGCTTATGCTTGGACAGTTTACTAGTTTAAGTCAGGTATAAGTGGTTGGCTGGGCTAGGCTGAACTCCCATACTACTCTTTCTCTCTCAGTTCGTGGCCATTTTCTATCCAGGATGTGGTTCAACCTCTTACCCTGCAAGTTCAGAGACCTCTGGTCTCTGTGGTGAGTGCATGTTGGACATGGAATACTCTGGGGTTTGGAAGGGAAGTTTCCCACCTGTGGCCCTGGCTTAGGCCTCACTTCATGCCCTCCCCTCAGACGGTGTCAGATGCCTCCTGGGTCTCAGAACTGCTGTGGTCACTTTTCGTCCCTTTCACGGTGTATCAAGTAAGGTACTAACTGTCCTCAGTTTTTGGTGGCTGGGAAGATGCTCACCTCAAGGTCAAGGAAGTAGTGACTCTACCCTGTCTGCCTGTGGTTTGTTAGTGTCAAAGTTCTAACACAGAAGCGACACTTATCTTCCATCTCTCCACTCTCCCCACCACTGTTCCAAGATAAATGGGGAAGGGCAACACCCTTAGCCCCGGGCGCCTTAACACGGCAGGACTCTGGTTTTTGTAGGTGGCTTCATCCGATTCATCGACAGCTGGGGGAAGAGAATGAGGAGTTTGCGCTCCGTGTACAACAGGTGGTAGTGAACATGGGCATGGTGGAGGTGGGGCCCCTCTCCAGGGGAGAAGGGGAAGAAGGCCCGAGGAC
>JADRCD010227526.1:0-18568 GCA_019843815.1 Montemys delectorum
CAGGAATCCTAATATTGGGGATCCTGCTGTCCATCTCCAGCTGCCTTGCCTTCGATGAGGATCTCGTCAAGTGTTTCCAGGATCCCGATTATGAGGCCTTACTTCTCATAGCCCAGAATGGCCTCCATAGCTCCCCACTGTCTAAGCGTGTGGTGGTAGTGGGAGCTGGCATGGCAGGCCTAGTGGCAGCTAAGACCCTACAGGATGCTGGTCATGAGGTAAGAAGATCTTGAGAAGCCTTGATCATCAGCTTCCCATTTGCCCCCATGGGTGGAAAACAAGTGACTAGCCTCACAATGCACTCATGAATGTACCCGCTAGTCTCCAAACCCCTAGGCCCTGACTATTGCTAACCACCATTCATGTTCTTATGGAGACAAAAGAGAAGACCTAGGCTACTAGGCGAGAGCCTCAAATCACTCAGGACCCTCTGGAGCAAACAACCCCAGGGAGATTACTCTGTACGTTCAGGGCCTCCAGGCTAGAGCCTATGACTCTTTGGAGGTAAGAAGTGGGGTGAGGAAAAAAGACAGCCCTCCATAAGAATGACAGCAACTCTTCTGATCTCCAGGTAACCATCTTGGAGGCCAGCAACTACACCGGAGGTCGGGTGGTCACGATCAGAAACAAGGAGGAAGACTGGTACTTCGAACTTGGAGCCATGCGAATCCCAGAAAGCCACAGGTAAGTCCTGTGCAAGAGAAGGAGCAAAAGGAATATGGGAGTCAAGGGGTAGGGGGGTGTGGGGGAAGGTATGGAAAATGTGGGAGGGACCCTGATGCTATCTTTCAGCACCCAATACTCTTATGATTGCTCCCTTACCTTTTAACTTCTGTTGAAGTTGTCATCACACTCGGATCCACCGTCAACCCTTCTCTTCTGTCTCTGACCAACTCAGGGGCCATGACTTGGTCAGCAACAGTGTAAAGAAAGAAGGAAGTAGATTAGGCAGCCCTGTGTCATGTGACCCAACCCAATTAGTCCAAGGTCACAGGAAACCCAGGGTCATCCAAGAAATGATAGCTCCCAAACTGACGGTCATCGCTTCCAGCTCACCAAACTACAATGTAAATATGGGTGGTCTCATGATTGTCAGCTACATCCAAAGAAGCTGAGAAATTATAACCCATTCTATTAACAACATCTGTCATTTGTTCAGCACTAACTTTGTTCTACAGTGGATCTCCATGGATTTTTTTTTACATTTAATATAAATTGAAGGAACCCACACTTACCCTCCAAACCATCAAAAACAACAACACCTGCACCAGCCCAAAGGGGGAGTCACTAAAATACAGCCTCGAAGTTACTTAGAAGTGTACAGTGGGATCTCAGATGCTGTCTGAAGCAAAGGACCTTTGTCTGTACTTTAGAGTCCTACTGGCTAGGATTCCATAAAGGGCCTTAATTATGAGCATCCTGCCCTCTACAGCCTTGGGAGTAGGGGAGCTAATGATCACAACATTTAATGAGATTACAATTGAACAAGCAATCGATTTGAGTTCCTCAGCACAAAGTTAACACTGGTTTTTACCAGAACTAGTTTCTAATGTGGGACCAGAAGGAGCAAGGATGTTACTTCTGTCTCTGCTCCAGGCTAACCTACACCTATATCCAGAAGCTTGGCCTGAAACTGAATAAGTTCAAACTGTATGATAGCAACACCTGGTACCTACTCAATGGACGGCGCTACCGTGCCTCGGAATTCATGGCTAACCCAGAGATCTTGGGCTACCCTCTGAGGCCCACAGAGAAGAACAAAACCGCCACAGACCTGTTCTTCCAAGCCCTTGCTAAGGTACCCGCTGCCTTTCCCTGCTGGGATCAAGAAGGAAAGGGGTGGTGCCTAAGGTTACACAGCAAGTCAGTACGTGCATTCAGATCACCTGACTCCCACCCAATACTCTTATGATTTTCCCCATACCTTCTAATTTCTGTTGAGGTTGTCACCACACTCAGATCCACCCTCAACCCTTCCTTCTGTCTCTGACCAACTCAGGGGCCATGACTTGGTTGGCAACAGTGTAAAGAAAAGAAGGAAATAGATTAGGCAGCCCTTGGTAGTGAATCAATCATCCAAGATGAGAGTGAAGATCCTTTAACTTAAAGGATGTGTGTGTGTGTGTGTGTGTGTGTGTGTGTGTGTGTGTGTGTGTGTGTGTTTAGGTGAATATGGATGCAGGTACATATTTTTTTAGAAGTCAGTGGTCAATACCAGGTGTCTTCCTTGATTGCTTTCTACCTTATTTTATTTTATTTTTGGAGTTTCTCACTGAACTTGGAGCTTGCTAATTCTGCTAGACTGCTAGCCAAAATCCCCAAGAATCCTATGGTTTCTAGCTTCCCAGTGCTGACATTACAGTCATGTGATACTACATCCTACTTTGTTTGTTGGTTGGTTGGTTGGTTGGTTGGTTGGTTTTTGAGACAAGGTTTCTCTGTGTAGCCTGAGCTGTCCTGGATCTCTCTTTGTAGACCAGGTTGGTCTCGAACTCATAGAAATCTACCTGCCTCTACCTCCTGAGTACTGGGATTAAAGATATGCGTCAACACCACCTGGCTCACATCCTTTTTAATAGGTGAATTGGTGTTTTGCCTGCACGTATGTCTGTGTGAGGGTGTCAGATCCCCTGGAAGTGAAGTTACAGACAGTTGTGAGCTGCCATGTGGGTGCTGGGAATTGAACCTGGGTCCTCTGGAAGAATAGCCAGTGCTCTTAAAAACAGAGCTGTTTCCAGCCCCAGCGCATGCTACTTTTCTGTGGATGCTGGGTGTAGCACTTGGGTCCTCAGTCTCATTCAGCAAGCCTATTATCAACTGAATGTTCACTTTAAATTTTTGTCCTGAACAGGTCTTCTATATCAAGTCAGGTGGGATAGTACTCAATTTTAATCCCAGTATTTTGGGAGATAGAGCAGGGGGATCTAGATTGAAGAGCAGTCTCAGCTATACAGTGACTTTGAAGCCAACCTAGTCTATGTGAAACTCAGCCTCAACAAAAGCCTCCCTATATAGCATCTTCAAATGAAGAGGACAGGGCTCGTGAGATGGCTCAGCAGGTAAGAGCTGCTCTTCCAAAGGTCCTGAGTTCAAATCCCAGCAACCACATGGTGGCTCACAATCACCAGTAATGAGATCTGACGCCCTCATCTGGTGCATCTGAAGATAGTCACAGGGCACTTAAGTATAATAATAAATAAATCTTAAAAAAAAAAAATGAAGGGGGCATACTCAGGGAAAAAGGCACACCCAGGAGCTCTGGGAACTGCCCTTTCCTGGCCTTTCCTAGCCTCTCCAGGGGCCACCTGAAGATCGTGACTCTAATCCAAAGGCATGTGAAGCATCTGTTGCCCTATGACCTTGTCTACAACAGCCTAGATGTCCAGGCTACCTGGAAGCCCAGATTAATAATACCTCTCTTCCCCTTCTGCAGATCAAACCACATACGAAGACATTCAACTGCAGCCAGCTGTTGTCCCTTTATGACTCTTACTCTACCAAGGTAAGTGATAGAGGCCCCAGGATGAAGGGGAAGTGATGAGCTGCCTACAGGACCCCCCCCCCATTCCTACAGTCAAAGCCGTTGCCCATATCTACTATTGCTGGGCCCAGGCCCCTGCTAAAGCCTCCCTATATCAGATTCTCTAACCCACACTTGCATCTATGGTGCCCCCTCCCATAGGCTTATCTGATAAAGGAAGGAATGCTGAGCAGAGGGGCCGTCGAGATGATCGGGGATATGATGAATGAGAATTCTGGCTACTATAAGTCCCTCCTGGAGTCCCTGAGGATTGCTAGCATCCTCTCCAAAACTGACCAGTAAGACTGACCTGGGGCCAAGAAGGATCCAGTCCCCAGGACTGGTTTGTTGGGTATTTACTATGTGGGGGGAGGGAGGAGCACTCAAGCAACAACCTCTGCCTGACACCAGGCTGGTGTTTATAACGCATCCCGCACAAGAGGGCTGGAGATAGGGTCTTCCCTTTTCAGGCCGGAAGTACGCCCAGGACCCTGGGGCACTCAGGTCTGGTAGTGTCTCCCACTCATCTTTTCCTTTCCACCCCTGCAGATTTTCAGAGATCACCGGTGGCTTTGACCAACTCCCCAATGGCCTCGGTGCCAGCCTGAAGCCTGGCACCATCCATCTGGCGTCCAAAGTAGAAAGAGTGGTGAGAGACGGGCCCAAGGTTGAGGTTTTGTACCGCACAGACGGGCCCACCTCTGCACTGCACAAACTCACAGCGGATTATGCCCTCATCACTGCCTCAGCCAAGGCCACACGCCTCATCACCTTCCAGCCACCTCTATCCCGGGACAAAGCACAAGCCCTGCGCTCCTTTCATTACTCCAGTGCCTCCAAGGTGGTTTTAGTGTGCAACAAACGCTTCTGGGAACAAGATGGCATCCAGGGCGGCTACTCCATCACCGACCGACCCTCCCGCTTCATTTACTATCCCAGCCACAGCCTGCCAGGAGGCAGGGGAGTCCTGCTGGCCTCTTTCACTGTGGATGATGATTCCACCTTCTTTGCCTCTATGACGCCCAACCAGGTGATGGATGTTATCCTGGACGACCTTGAGGCAGTGCACCGCATACCAAAGGAGGAGCTAAAGCGCATGTGCCCAAAGTCAGCAATCAAGCACTGGTCTCTAGACCCCCTCACCATTGGCTCCTATGCACAGTCCATACCCTACCAATCTGTGGACTATTTAAAGGAGCTCTTCCAGCCAGAGGGCCGCATCTACTTTGCTGGGGAGCATACAAGCCAGCCGCACGCCTGGATAGACACTGCCGTCAAGTCTGGCATCCGGGCCTCCCGCAGCATTCAGGCTGCAGTAGACAAGGAGGCCACTCGGAGACAGATGGCTCTTTAGAGGCCTTTTGCTAACAATCAGGATGTCCCCACCACCACCACCAAGAACAATCTGTGGGAGAATCTAAGAGAATAGGTTAGAAGATGAAAGGAGGCAGAGATCCAGGAGAGAGGTCACCACTGGTCCCTTGGTCTGCAAGCAGGAGCCCAGCTGGGAAGCTGACAAGAGACATCACCCCCTATTCTGTCTCACTCCCTTGCCTCTATGGGAAACAGCAGGGCCAGGGTGTACAAAGGCAGGGGGTAGCTGTCAAGCCTGGAGAATTCTAGAATCAGCCTTTAGCGTGAAAGAAATTGTCTCCTGCCACAAAATAGTAACAAGTAAAAAGAAAAAAGTATCAATACCTGATTTGTGTAACAACTAGAAATCTCTAAAAGTGCAGATAAACGCCAAGGTACCATCCCATTGAATGGCACACTGACACACACGCTCACACACACAAATGCCTACAAACTCCGTTGCTGTGCGCCTAACCAATAGCCTCTCATCTTGGCCCAACGTAGGTAGGAAAGGAGAACATCTTACCTGCTCCCTACCCCCACCCCCCACTATGCACGAATGGCATCTCATCCACCCTGACTAACTCTCTCCCCCCTCACCAGCCAGACCCCCTGCCTCTAGCTGTCATAGTCTACACAGGTCCTGAAAGGACACCATGCTCATTTTACAACTCCTTCTCCACTTCCCCCCTCACTAAAACCCAACTGCCTTTACACAACCAACCTAAATTACTCCTCCTCAAATCTTCCCTTAATCCCTCTCCAACTCCAAGGAGCTTTCTCCTCTGAGCCACAACTCCCTACTCCCTCATTCCCATCTAGAGTACTAAATGGACTGAAGACCTTACTGAGATCATGTTGCCAACCAAACCAGGAGACCCACCCCCAAAGGACTGAGATCACATATTTTATGCTTTGTGCGCATGCGTGCATGTATGTGCATGTGTGTGTGTGTGTGTGTGTGTGTGTAACTATGTGTGTGTGTATGAATGGATGTATGTGTGTGAGTGTATATGTGTGTGTGATTGTGTGTATGTGTATGTGATTGTGTGTATGTGATTGTGTGTATGTGTATGTGATTGCGTGTATGTGTGTGTATGTGTATGAGTATGTATGTGAGAGTGTGTGTGTACAATGTGTGAGTGAGTGTGTGTTAAAGAGAGTGTATGTGTGTGAGTATATATGTATGAGTATGTGCACACTTGTGCTATTTTCTTCAGCCTGCCAATACTTTCCTGCACCATATGGTCCCTGGCTAAGAAGCAGAAACACAAAGAGTATGAAACAGTGAAAATCAACCCTCCTCCATCTGCCTCCTCATGTGTTCAAGGTTTGGGTCCCAAATCTGACTCAATTTTTATTCCAAGTTCACAGAAACCAAGATTTATTCCTGAGTATTGGGAGAGTCAACTAAGTAAAAAGGAAAGGTAGATGAGTCACCAGCCCTCCTCATTTGGCAGACCCTGGGGACCCAGGAGGCAAGCGTGATGAAGTGCTGGTTGGAGCTTGGTGGAAGACCGGCATACGATATAGGACGGAGGAGGAGGAAAAGAAAATTCCCATCTTCTACTGCAACATGGCCCATTGTTAAATCTAGACAGCTCTTCTCTGATACCCATCTGTCACTGACAGTCAGAACATTTTTAGTTCCAAGTAACAGAATTCAAACTGGGGCTTTCAGCAAGAATGTGGGGTGGCAAGAAGTCTGAGATGGAAGCTGCTTTTATCAGAGTGACTAGGTTCTGGACTAGAGGGGAAAAAACAGTGTTAAGGGTCCAGAGTCTAGATTTAAGTGGACCCTGCCCTCTTCTCCATTATAAATGAACACCTGTGGTGTGGCATGCACGAGGACACAAAAGAGTGGGCTCTCCACCAGTGCAAACAATCCGAAGATGCTCCACGTGACCTGGAGATACACTCAAGCTCCATTCCTGGGGTTAAGCTCCTGTGTCTGACTACAGGATCTGCTTGGGGGAACTGTCCCAAGAGCATACGCCCTTCCCTTCCCACCCCACAGGGGGTTTAGGTTGGTCCCACTTACAGCTGTTAGGGTTGGAATGGAGCGTATTGTTTGATCAATTCCAACCCCAACGTAATATGTAGGTTGGGGACTTAGGCATAGGCAGCAGTCTCTATCCACATCTAGTTGAAATGGTTAAGAAACTTCTAGCATACCAAACACCAGGGGGCTGGCCTCCACTGCCCCCTTAACTTTTATCCTTAAGTTTACTGTGGAAGTTCCTGGACAAACTGGAGGTTTAAGGCTTACACTTAGCACCTGTGGTGGGGGTTGTCTCTTGGATGCCAAGATGGGCTGGTTCAGGCTAATGGACCCTTCAGCCCGATGGGCTGGATTGCCCTAGGAGCAGATTGTTTTGTTTTGTTTTTTAATAGTATGTTTGCTGCCTGGGTCTGGATCATTCAGGTATAACCTGACTCCCCAGGTTCTACCAGTTTCCCAATAATGACTTTCAGCTTCCTGCCAAGCCATAATCTTTATGGATACGGGATTGCATTGCCTGTAGCCACAGGCAGGTGATGGTTTTCTCTCTAGGGCTATGAAGCAATCAGTGTGCCCCAAGAAGGACCCGGTTTCACAACCCCACTGAGCACAGTAATAGTCCCCTGGCTTCTGGCAGCTGAGAGCAAGGAACAGTATCCCGCAAGGCATAGTGTTGCATTGATCAGAGCATGATCTTCACCCATGGCCCCACGGCCCCAGGTGTGAATGAACCATCCCCAGATGCCTCTGGTTGTAATATTTTACAGAAATCTACCTGGAAGGTGGATTGGGCTTTGGTAAGCAGATTGGCTATAAGCTCCCAGGTCCTGGTCTTTCTTAATTCCCATACCCAAGATCCTGGTTTATGGGAGTTTGGGGTCTTTCCACAGGGATCAAAGAAGACAAACTAGGACAACCATAATTATGGGATCCATGTCAGTCTTATCTTTAGGGGATCAGAGAATGTGTGGTCATCTTCTGTAGCCTCCGTCAGCTAGGTGTGGTGGATCTGTTGGATATGGTGCAGAAAAATTTTAATCTCAATATGGGGCTTGTACCTCACCTTTGATTATTCAATTCCTTGATAAAAGACACACATAACCTTTAATTTATATAAGCCTTAATCAGCACTAGAGCTGAGCAAATATCTACACTCGATGATATTATATGTATTTCCATGCCAATAACCCCACAATATGACTTGCCATGTTCCATCTGGACTGCTCTTAACTCCAATGCCCTCAAGGCCATGATTTTAAGATTCTTACCCCATGGCCTTTTCTCTGTCTCCATCTTCCTCTCTTTCCTCGTGGTCTTCTTTGACCCCAAACCTGGGAACCCTAAATCCTGGTTATGTCTCTTCTGCCCAGCTATTGGCTGTCAGCATCTTTATTCACCAATCAGGGATAATTTGTTGGGCAAGGTCATATAGCAAGGTCACCTGAGTCTACATCTGGTCTCTGGGAGCAACCAGTATTTAGCATAACAAAAGACCAAACCTCAACATGTAACTAGTGACCTTCACTGCAGGGACGATGGTGAGAACCACAGGACATAGATCTCTCTGTATTGCCTCCAGGCCCTGGTTTGGAATCCTCTTTACTCACACAAGGTCACCCGACTAGAATTTGTAGGCAAGCATAAACTTGGGCAAAAGTGCAGCCCCTTGAACTGCCTGGTGAATAGTCCTCTGGATCTGTTGCAGGGCCTATAAGAACTTGAGCAAGGGATGGTTAGTAATTTCTGCCTATGAATAGCTTAAGGAGGAAAGGGGGTGTTCTCCCAAATGATTTCAAACAGGATGATGAGGCCTATTTGTGGTGGTTTGAATAGGTATTCCCCCATAGACTCATGTGTTTGAATGCGTGGCCCATAAAGAATAGCACTATTAGGAGGTATGGCCTTGTTCTAGTAGTTGTGGCCTTGTTGGAGTAGATGCGTCACTGTAGGAGCAGACTTTTAAGGTCTTCTATGCTCACGCTCCACCCACGATGGAACACGAACTCCTTATGCTGCCTTCAAATCAAGATGCAGAACTTGCAGCTCCTTTTACAGCACCATGTCTGCATGCAAGCTGCCATGTTTCCTGCCATGATGGTAATGGACTAAAGCTCAGAACCAGTAAGCCAGCCCCAACTAAATAAGAGGGCTGGTTATAAACTCTTCCTTTATAAGAGTTGCTGTGGTCATGTTATCTGCTTCACAGCAATAAAATCCTAAGACACTCCTAAAAGGGCATGTGGTAGGAGGTTGGCCCAATTTTCACTGGCCTCAAGGACTTATTTAGTTAAAGTCCCTTTTAAGGCCCTAGTCATCCTTTCTATCTGCCCTGAGCTTAGTTTCCAATCAATGTTTAGAAATTTTTGCCAGATTTGGGGAAACTTGGACCATGAAGGCTAAGCCATTGCTTGAATCTCAGAGAGAGAAGCAACCCAAATCCAGGAATCAACTTTTGGAGGAGTTTCTTGGTGATCAGTAAGGCTGCTTCCATCCGGGTAGGGTAGGCTTCCACCCATCCAGAGAAAGTATCTGTGAAGGTGAAGAAATACTTATACCTAAGAACCATGGGTAAAGTCCACTTCCCAGTGTTCCCAGGGAGTGCTTTCTTGGACTCCTTTTGGGGGCCTTTCTTCCTCTTTGGGGGTTTCCTTGTGCACAAAAGATGCATCAGGGCACTATGTCTTTGACAAGACTGTCTAGTTGAGGGATATAATATGTGGGCCTGAGTGATTCAGCAGTTTTCAAGGTCCCCAAATGGGTGGGCTGATGGAGCCTCGTAAGCATTTGTGTCCCAAGAGCAGCATCCTGTAAGAACTGCCACACATCTGCTTGGCATCTTCCTTTTCTGCCCACTTGGTCTCATCCTGTGAATGGTTTGGACATTGGAGTGACTTGGGTTCAGATGGGGTGACCAAGATCTAGCAAGACCTCACTGGTTCTAACACTGCATTCTGGGTACCTAAGTCTGCAGCCCTGTTTCCTTGGGCCTCTGGGGATTCCTCTTTCGGATGTCCTTTGCAATGGACAGCGGCTACCTCTTTTGGCAGCCATAGGGCCTCTAGTAGGACCAGGATTTCTTCTTTGTTTTTAATTTCCTTTCTAGCTAGGTGAGGCGTACCCTCTCCTTATAAAGGATGTTATGGACATGGGCTATGGCAAATGCATAGGACTGTCTGTGTATCTGGTGATGGCTTTACCCTGTGACTGGATTAATGCCAAGAGTTCAGACTTTTGTGTTGATGTCCCTTGGCTGAAAGAAAGAGCCCATACTGTCCTGTCCAAAGTGACCAGAGGTGAGGAACAACCTTAGGGAGAAACATGTATCACCCTTAAATTCCTAAGAATTCAGTGTCTAGAAGAAACAAGCCAGCAAGCAGTGCAAGAACAGACCTGGGCAGCAGACCGAACACAAAAATGGGTCTCCACCCACTGGACATAGAAATGAGGGACCCCCAAGAAGCACAGAATCAGCTGTGCACAGAAGGAACAGGAGGAAAGGAGAAAAGACAACACAAGACTGAATCAATCAGGAACTTGGAGTAACTGACTTGGGCATCTGTATGAGAACTCAAGAATAGCAGAGACCCTCACAGGGAGAGAGTCTTAACTACAAACATTGGAAGTAAAATCTGAGTTAGTCAGAGAGAAACTTGAGTAAGGTCATCAAGAAGCTTGCAAAATCAATAGGAAGGCTCAAAATGAGTTGTTGAAGTAGGCCAAAACCAAAGTAGAACATGTGGCAAGCTGGAGGAGCAGCCTGAAAGATGGTACCATGGCCATTGAGCACTGGGTGTGGCCACTTGCTCTATGGGCCAAAAGATGCTTCCCCTGCTAGCACAGCTGGTTGTCAACTGTCTACTCTTTTTTAGGTCATTTCCCAGATGGAAATATACAAATAGCCAAGCCTGGGTTGGTGCCTGTGGTGCTTTGATGAAAATGCCCTCCACAGACTCATCTATCTGAATGTCTAGTCCATTGTTGGTAGGCTGTTTATGGAAGGAGAGAAAGTATGACCTTGTTGGAGGAGGTGTTGCCTTGTGGGAAGAGGTGTATCACTGAGAGTAGCCTTTGAGATTTCAAAAGCCACCCTGCCCCTTCTCTTTCTCTCCTATTTGCAGATCAGGATGTAAAGCCCTTAGCTAATGCCACAACACCGTGCCTGTCTGCTGCCACACTCTCTACCTTGATAGTTATGGAATTATCCTCTGAAATTGTAAGTGAGCCTCTCATTAAATGCTTCAGTCATTGTATCTCCCCATAGCAATGGAACAGCCAACAACCTCTCTTAACTTTGGAGTTTGGGGAGTCATTAGTTTTCTATCACCATAACAAAATACATGACAAAAACAACAGACAGAAGAAAGACTTTCTTTGGCTCATGGTTTCAAAGGTTTTATTCCATGTTCATTTGGTTCTGTTGTTTCTGGGCCATTATAAGGAAGAACATTATGGCATGGTGAGGATCATGTGGTGCAACAAGACACTCACCTTATGACACAGAGCGTATGAGAGGAAGGACCCACAGATAAGGGGGGACATTCAAAAGCATGCTACCATGACACACTTCCTCTGTCTAGGTTCCACTGTCCAATAAGCTGTTCTACTCTAAAATCAACAGAGCATTAACCATTTGTGAAGCTGGTGTCCTCATAGCCTAAACATCTCTCCCACCATCATGAGACAAGCCTTCAATATTTAAGCTTTCTTAGGGGCCTCTTCAAGCACAAACTATAACAAGGAATGAGGGAGCAGCTTCCATAAATCCAAAGCACAGAAAACAAGCATTGATAGTGAGTCTGAAGTGGATATTAAGGTAAGGTCTGAAAGGATGAATGCAGGCTGCTTTTTGACCCATTGGCCATTTAAACCCTCTAAGTGTATGTATCATCTGAACAATACGGAGAACATATTGTATCATGTTCAAGAGAGTCTGAGACCCTGTAAAAACACATCCAGAGATTATGTCATAGAGTGTTGGTAGGTCCTTGACCTCTAGTGCTCTAAGAGATGGGTTGTTCTCCTTCTAAGTGACTTGACAATGAGAGGAAGATTTGAAGTCAGGGCTGTTTAATTTGGAAATCTAACTCATTCCATAGCATAATGGTGCTTCTAGTTAGAGGCAGAAAAGAAAGAAGGGAGAGAGGAAGGAAGGAAGGGAGGGAGGGAGGGAGGAAGGAAAGAAGGAAGAAGAGGGAGAAAGCAAAAGAGGAGGAGGGGGGAGGAGAAGAGGAAAAAGAAAGACTAGCCTAAGAAAAAAGAACAAATTCCAGATTTTTGAGATAGGCTCTCACTATATATCCCTGATTGGAATGGAACTCACAAAGATCCACCTAACTGTGGTCCCAAGTGCTGAGATTAAAGGTGTGCACTGCCATCCCTGGCAAATATTCAAAAAAAAAAAAAAACCTAGAGTTAATTGAACACACAGGAAAGATGAATACCTGCTTCCCAAAATTAAACCAACTCTCCATGCTGCTCCTGGGCCCTAGCTTCTGGATTTAATCCCAGAGTCTGGTTCATATTTTAACAAAACTCTCAGGGAGCCAAGTACAGAAAGCCCAACCAGATTCTAGGAAATCCTACACAAAACAACTAACTTTGCCCCCAGGAAACATATGAATAGGGAAGACTCTGGAAGTCTCTATAAACAAGTTAATGATTAGATCAATAAAAAAAACAGTCAAGAGAAACATTCTGTATTCAAACAGGCACCATGGTACAAATAAGGAAGTGGGAGAGAAAGGAAATACACAGTTCTGGAACACAGTGAAGCCCACTGTCTAGAGTCAGCCTGCCTTCTCAGTACTACAGCCAACTCTCGGAATTCTCTAATTAGGCTAAGCAGCCAAGTTAAGCCATTCTCCATCTTCATCAACCAATCCCCTCTGAGTCTCCAGGATACAATGGGTCACTAGATCAAAAAGGTGCAAAGATATCTATAGCAAGTACATGTGTCAAAAGCGCGATCTTCCAGCCATTTGTTTTCTCATCATCCATATGAGTTACCCTCTCAGAGAAAACAGTAATTCTCACTGTCTTAATCACTGTTCCATTGCTGTGAAGAGACACCATGACTAAGGCAACTCTTATAAAAGCAAGCATTTAATTAGAGCCTTGTTTACAGTGTCAGAAGTTTTAAGTCCATTGACATCCCGGCGCCACACATGGTGCTAGAGAAGTAGCTGAAAGCTTTATCATGGGCTGCTGGCTGGGAGAGAAAGAGAGACTGAGCCTTGCATGAGCTTGTGGCATCTGGAAGCCCATTCCACTGACATACTTCTTTCAACAAGGCCACACGTCCTAACCTTCTAATCCTTTCAAAGAGTTCTGCTCCCTGATGACTAAGCATACAAACATATGAGCCTGTGATGACCACCCTCAGTGAAATTACTACATTCACCGAGCTACATAGGAAGCATTGTAATTCAAGCCAGATAGTTATCTGTAAAATCTAATCCCAATCATAACTGTGATATATATATAAAGATAAAACTTATAGTAATAAAAATATTAACAAGCTAGGCATGGTGACACATGGCCTTAATCCCAGGACTCCGGCAGCCAAGATAAGTGGATCTCTGAATTCTTGGCCAGCCTGGTCTACAGAGCAAGTTCCAGGACTGCCACGGCTACACAGAGAAACCCTATCTCAAACAAACAAACAAAAAACCCTGTCCTTAGAGGCATTGCAGGTGTGGCTGCTGCATCACATGTGTATCAGTAGGTGGCAGAGAGGAGAGAGGCTGTGTCTACACTCAGTGTACTGACCCTGTGGACATCTGAATGATGAGTAGCTTAATACATCCTGAAAAAAAAAGAAAGCCTGAGATGACCACCAGTCCAGCACAATAGAGCCTGGACAGGGAGCTAGCCTGAGGTGATGACCAGTGCAGCACCTCAAAGGCCTGGCAGGCAGTAGGATGTCATGACCAACATGACACCACTGGGCACTACTAAGAGGAGCGAAGTGGTAGAGTGTGGGGCAGTGGACCACACCAGGAATCTTGGCAAGGTAGAGTGAGTTCTGAAACCCCAGTACCCTCATACCTGTGGACAGTAGATGTTTCACCTACTCCCGACCAGGTTCCTGTCCTGGAACATGTGACCACAGGACCCCATGGAGAGGGCTGTGACAATCAGTCACATAGGGGCAACACCTGAAGCCCCTCCACATGCAGATGAGGCATCCCTAACATCTCAGACCAAGCCAATAGAAAGCATCTGCCATTAGACCCCAACCCAACCAAAATATATATAAGACCCTATCGGCAAGGAATAAAGTGCATGAGTTATTTCATCAACGATGGTCTGAGGGCATCTGTCATGTAAGAACTGCAACACTTTTTGGGAAGAGAGTTTTTCTCCCGAAGAGAAGCTGCTCTAGCCTACCAAGGTCACTTTCCATTCAGTGGCCCTGCTGTGTGGCTTCTGCCGCCAAAGATAGACTCCACCTTCAGAGAACGCAAGCTTTTGGCCTCTCTGGCAGGGCCAAAGCCCCACAGATCTCCAAAGATAGCATCTGGTACACAGACCAGCAGTGGAGAAATGGAAGAGAAAGAGAAACAGAAGGAGGTGGGCACATGAAGAGAGGCAGAACTGGAGATTGGAGGGCAGTGAGGAACAGCCTGATGTGAGTAGCCAATGATGCCATCTGTGACCATGTGGGGTCCTGGCTTGTGCTGCCACCAGGGGCCGTGTCTG
Source organism: Montemys delectorum (assembly GCA_019843815.1). Lineage (NCBI taxonomy): Eukaryota > Metazoa > Chordata > Mammalia > Rodentia > Muridae > Montemys > Montemys delectorum. Next base: position 14,577 of record JADRCD010227526.1, read on the forward strand.
GGTCTGTGGCCCTGCAGCAGAGGCCAGGCACCTGTCCAAGGTCTGGGCGGCCTCCTGGATGTCTAAGGGCTGTGCCACTTCCACCTGTCACCTGAGCATCAATGGGACAGCCGGCCCTAGAGCATGTGAGAAGGAAAGTGGACTCTGCCCCTAGCAAGCTACTGTGTTCTGGAGAGTGGATCCCACACATCACCCAGGAGCACAGTAGATCTGGCCCTGGAGTCATAAGAGCAGGAGATCTGTCCCTGCCCTCAGGAAAGCAGCCCCTGCACTTCCTCCCCAGAGCAGCACAGTAGAGCTGACCCTGTATGGAGGTGGGGGATGCAGGTGGCCAGCCTGAGGGTGTGAGCTTGGGAGAGCCAGCCCTGCCTCTTATCTTCTGTGCAGTGGAGTCTCAGGAGAGAGCTCCTCTCTCCTCCCTTTTGCCCTCACAACCTGCAGCAGGAAAGAGTAACTGGCCCTGCTGGGGTCAGGAGAGCTGTCCCTGCCCCTCATCTGCTGTGGGACTCAAGAAAGCAGACCCTACACCTCACCTGGAAAGCACAGGAGATCTGACCCTGGTGGTAGGGACACAAGTGAGCTGGCCCAAGGGTGTGAGCAGGGGAGAACTGGGCCTACAACTTGTCTGTTGTCCATAGACAAGGACAAGGGAAAAATGTCCTCCCCTATTCTCTCCCCTTGCCACCTAAGGCAGACAAGAGAGCTGGCCCTGGAGTCATGAGAGTACAGGAACTGGCCCTGTCCATCTGTTGCAACACACAGGAGAGCAAGCTCAGGAAAACTAGCCCTGAGATGGGGGATGTGGGTGAGCCAGCCCAAGGCTATGAGTGTGGACAACCAGCCCTGCCTTTTGTCTGCTGTGCAGTGGCAGGGAGAAGGGAGAAATACCCTCCTCCACTTGTCTCTTCACCACTGATGGCAAATAGGAGAGCTGGCCCTGGGGTCATAAGAATAGGAGAACTGGCCCATTCCCTTGCCTTCTGCAACGCTTAGGAGATGGTGCCCTCCCTGCACCCAACCTTGGGCAGCATAGTAGGGCTGGCCCAGATAGTATGAGTGCAGATGAGCCAGTCCTGAGGCCATGAGAGCAGAAGAGCTGGGTCTGCTCCTTGCTGGCTGCAGCATTGGATGGGGCAACCATGGCAGGGCAGGAGAGCTTACTCCAGTGGTGTCGATGTGGGAATGCTGGTGGACTTACCAGCTCAGATAACTCTCAGGCCCAGATCCAGATATTTGAAATAACCCACCGCAACATCTACCCCACCGATGAAGTGCTGGAGTATGTGAAAGGACTGGTTCTACAGATCTAAAACTGCAGGACCTCCATGACATGGGACGACAACAACAGGATATCAGAGAGGAGTCCCAGTGAGGTTCAGTATTAATGGTGTTTGTAGCAGAAGCCAGAGGCCTCATACCAGACCAATGACTCATTGCAATAACATTTGCAAGCAAAGAAGTGTGGGCCAAATGGTATCCTGTGGAATATGCTGTGACATACAACTTCCACAATGAGATTTTTTTCCCTCTCTCTCTGTTGGGGAGGAGGTTGCAAGATACAGGTGGAGTGAGGGTACAAGGGGAAGGGGATTGGGATGTGTGATGAGAAATTCACACAATAAAATAAAATAAAATAAAAAGTTAAAAATAAATAAATAAAAAGATTAAAGACATGTGCTACCATAAAAACAAAACAAATCAAAAAAGAAAGAAAAACCAAAATAAATAATAATAATAAATTACAAAAACTTCTAGAATTCTCTGACAGAGGCATCAACATGAGTAGACAAAAATACCAGCCCATCATTCCCTAAAAAAGTAAACAACAGATTGACTAGAAAAGCATTGCGGGGCTACTAGAAGCCAGCAGGGACTTTAAAAAAAAAAAAAAAATCAAGCTGGTGCTCAATCAAGAAAAGGCAACAGCTTTTTATTCCTTTATTTTAATTTTTTACATTTGTTATTGGTTGGGGAAAACAAAAACAAAAACACAGTCTCTCTACAAATCTCTGGTTATCCTGTATGTAGACCAGGCTGGCCTCAAGCTCACAGAGATCAGCCTGCCTCTGACTCCCAGAGTGCTGAGGCAAAAGGTATGCACCTTTTTGTTTATTTTTACTTTATGCATATAAATATTTCACCTGCATGCCTGTATGTATACCACATGCATGCCTATTAGATCCTTGGGTTACAAATGGTTATGAACCACCCTGTAGGTGCTGGGAATTAAATTAAACCCAGTCCTCTGCAAGAGCAACAAGTGCTCTTAACCTCTGAACCAGCTCTCCAGCCACAAAGCAACTGCTTTTTAAGTGGTAGAAGATTTTGTGACATTTTTAGACATCTTTGTCTAAAACCTTTCTGGCATAGCATAATTTGGAAGCAGCCAAATCCTCCATTTCCCTCCAGAGAGGAGAGGGAGTGACTAGTATTTTCAGGATTCTGGTTTGTCTGAATCTCACAGCAGGAAATGACTTTGTCCTGTGTGACCCAGTCCTCAGGGTCAGACAGCAGCATCAGTGTCATTTGGATATTGGGTGGAAGATGCTGAGCAATGACAGACACATGGCATGGCCATGGCTGGTAACAACCTGAGCTACAGACAGCAGACAGCAAAGCTCCCATGGCTCTGAAAAACAAATAAACAAACAAACAAACAGGTTGAGTGAGGCTCTTAGGGAAAGCAAAACAGTCCAGAAGATCTGTTGGGACTGGGCATGAAAGCTTCATGGTTCAGAGCATGTGTGCAATCATGGGGAACAGGGTTTCAGATCACACCACTGATGTAATAAGACAGGTATCCTGCACACGCCTATAATAGCAGCTCCAAGTGGAGTGGAGACTGGAGGAGTCATGGAGGTTGACAGCTCCCTTTCTAACGGAGAAAAAAATGATCCCCACGGGTAAAGAGAGACCCTGCCTCAAAAGGAATAGTCGAAGAGTAGCAGATGCATACCCACTGCCCTCTTCTGTCCTACACACACACACACACACACACACACACACACATAAATAAATAAATCAGCTATAATAATGTATCAAAGACCCACAGATAACATCACACTTCATGGTGAAAGACTCTTTCTTTAAGAACAAGACAAATACGCCAGCTTTCAGCACTTTAATATAGTTCTAGAGATCCTAACCAAAGCAATTAGGCAAGAAAATCAAAGAACACGCACTGTCTTAATCAGTGTTCTATTGCTGTGAAGAAACACAATGACATGGCAAGGCATTTAATGGGACTTGCTTACAGTTTCAGAGGTTTAGTTCATTATCCACCATGGCAGGGAGCATGGTGGTACACAGGCAGACATGGTGCCAGAGAAGTAGCTGAGAGTCCTATACCTGGATCCCCATGCAGCAGGAAGAAAGACATTGGGCCTAACTTAAGCGTTTGAAACCTCAATGCTCACCCCCAATGACATACTTCCTCCAACCAAGCTACACCTACTCCAACAAAGCCACACCTCCTAATCCTTCTCAAGTAGTGCCACTCCCTTGATGACTAAGCATTCTAATATATGAGCCTATTGGGGGGGGGGCATTCTTATTCAAACCACCACAGTACATATCAGAAAGGAAGAGGCAATACTGACTCTAGTAACACACAACATGAGTGGCTAGAGAAACTGCTCAGCAGGCGAGAGCATGTCCTGCCTGTAGGGAGGCTCACAGACTCCTGTAACTCCACCTACAGGAAATCCGACGTCCTCTTCAGACCTCTGAGTGCACATATGCCCATGTACACATTCCCACAGAGAGACACACATGCACACATACTTAAAAATAATAAAAATAAATCTTCTTTAAAGTTAGCAACATAGCCGGGTGGGGGTGGTGCACACCTTTAATCTCAGCACTTGGGAGGCAGAGGCAGGTGGATTTCTGAGTTCGAGGCCAGCCTGGTCTACAGAGTGAGTTCCAGGACAACCAGGGGTACACAGAGAAACCTTGTCTCGAAAAACCAAAAAAAAAAAAAAAAAAAAAAA
>JADRCD010227526.1:29965-42504 GCA_019843815.1 Montemys delectorum
TGTGTGTGTGTGTGTGTGTGTGTGTGTGTGTGTGTGTGTGTGTGTGTTCCAGTTCGGGAGCTGTTTGGGGTGGGCAGATAAATCTGGACTCTGAGCATCACCCTGACACCCTCATTTCCTTGGCCATTCAAGCTTCCAGGGTTGTATTAAACCCTTCGCTCTCAGAATACACAGCGTGGCTTCCAACCAGGCTCCTCTTAATTGGATGTGTCTGGAACTCATGGAATCTCTTGTGTTGTAAAATGGTGATTGCCTTATTCATGTCAGAAAAGTAGGACCGTGTCAGTCCACAGCACACAATGTCAGAACCTGCAAATATTACAGCCAATGACCTTTGACAAGCAAGACTTTTGCACACCAAGCAGCTACAGTCATAGAACATCATGGTGGGGAAGAAAAAAAAAAGTGAGGGGGGTTGGGTGTACGGTTTCCTCAGGGCGTGCTGGAGAACTTAGCAAAAGCCTGTGAGAAAGTCAGAGCTCCAAACCCCGACTAAGTACATGGACAGAATGCAAGAGAACACGGTGTCGGGGGGCGGGGGGGATGTTTTTTAAAAATAAGATAGTGTTACAGAACCCAGGCTCATATCAAACTCACAGTCTTTCCGCCTCAGCCACAAGGCCTGGGGTCACAGATGTGCACCACTGTGCTTAGAAAGGATTTTATTTCTTATACTGCAAAGTCTAGATTTCTGAAAACCCCAAACCAAAATCTGCTCTTGTGGTTGACCAAATTACATGTAAATTAATCTCCTTTTCGGTATGATTGAGATCATATTGTTGGTAAAGAAACAATGAATCACAAGATTATAATGGGAATGTTGGGTAAATTTCAACCCCTTTCAATCCCCAAATCATATCAGTGTTCCTTCACCAATAAAAACAATCCCTTCTACCCACCTAACGATGTGAGTAAGGCAGGAGTGGTGGTACACGCCTTTAACCCCAGCACTGGAGAGGCAGAAGCAGATCTCTGTGAGTTTGAGACTAACCTGGTCTACATTATGAGTTCCAAGACAGCCATGGGTACAATGAGAGACCCTGTCTCAAAACCCAGAAGAAGTGGCTGGAGAGATAGCTAGCTCAACAGTTAAGAGCACTAGCTGCTCTTCCAGAGGACCTGTGTTCAATCCCAGCACCCGCAAGGCAGCTCACAGCTGTCAGTCTTTTGTAACTCCAGGGGATCTGGCACCCTCACACAGACAAACGTGCAGGCCAAACATCAGTGCACATAAAATAAAAATAGGTAAATTATTTGAAGAAAAGAAAAGGAGAAGCCGCCCTCCCCCTTCGAAGCCGGTTCTATAATTACCTTGTGTGAGGCAGCCACCTTGAGCAGGCATACTGATTGTTCTTCAGACCCTCACTCAGCTCCCAACACTTCCAAACACACGGCAGCACTCAAGTCCCAACAGATCCAAAGAGAAGGACTGCGGAGTGTGGCTGGGCACAAGAAGGGACAGACTTGGGCTTTACCTGTTTGTATCAGAAAAACCCTGGAGGATGTTTACTTGATTCTCAGGATGTTGTTTGTAGCAGGGAGAAAGAAATGCACTTTTTTACATTTATGATTTACTTGTTTGTCTTGGAGTTAGGGCTACAAGTGCCCTTTGTACACACAGAGAGAACTCAGAAGACAATTTGCAAGAGTGTTTTCTCCCTCCACCATCTGGGTTCCAGGGGTCAAACTCAAGTTGTCAGGCTTGGTCCCCTTACCTGCTGAACCAGCTCCCCAATCCAGAAACACAATTTTTTGACTGTGTTTAATTTATTGGTTAGATATATGAACTTGATATAAGTATGTTATATCAAAAGCTTACTGAAATGATCTGCTGAAACCTTAAGTTAAGGAGAAATTCCCAGACTTCCTTGGCTCACTGAAGAGCAAGATCCCCAACGATTATGGGAACCGGGGACTCCACCCGCTAGAAGCTCCAGCCTCTGAGAAGATTTGCCCAGCAGAGTGAACGGTACGCCTCCACCATCTCCACTGAACTGCACCCACTCTCCAGGCCCCGTCAAAACCCACCAATGCATAGAACCGATGCTGAACTCCATACTGCTAATGTCTGAGGAGTGGACTAGCAAACGACACCTGATGCCCTGGCGAGACATTTATGCACAGGAGGCATGGGAGGGGGCATTCCACAGAAATTAAACCACCTATAATCTTGTGAAGGTTTTTGCTCCTAGTTGTACCTGATACTTTAAAACATCCCCTCCCTGGGGAAGGAGTTGGGAAGCACGGGGTGTGTAGCCTGTGGAACACAATGCCATGGCCGTGTTAGTAACCCCCGAGGATGCCACAGGGTGGCAGCGTGGTGCCTTGGAAAGTCCCCTGGTTTCAAAAAGGCCAGAGTGACCTTGAGTTTAACTTACTATGTATAAAGCAAAAATTAGAGCTTCCTCGTAAGGTTACAGCGACTATAAAATGAGGGCAGACAAGAAAGCTCTTTGAGCTGCACATCTCCAGGTGGTGCCTATAGCAGTCTGCAAGGTGATGCTATTCCCATGACAAACGTTTATCAGTCCAGAATAAAAATGTCCCCAAATGAATCAGTTTAAAAAAAAAAAAAAAAATCTCTTATTTTTTCTTTTACTTGTATCATAGATACAGAATTACATTTTAAGAAACAGTAGTGGGCCAGTGAGCTGGCTCAGTGGGTAAAGGTCTTATGAGACGAACCTGACAAGTTGAGTTAGATCTCCCAGACTCACGTGGCAGGAGAGCTGACACCAGGTCGGTTATCCTCTGACCTCCACAGGCACTCGTATACATACGCATGCACACGTACGCATATACACACAATAAAGAAATAAAGTGCGCAATAAAGTAATAAATTTTTAAAAGAAAGAGCAATGTAGTGGAAAAAATCATGATACTGCAACAACATCCAAAAGCAGCCATTAGTCCTGAAGTGGGACATGCACTTTGAAACAACAGAGCTTGGAGCTTGCCCGGTGCCTGCCACAACTGTTGGCTGAGATCTGCATTCATCCTGCCCAGCGGCTGAAAGGCTGAACCAGCTTGTTCTGGGCTCAGCCATCCCCTTTCTAGTCAAGGCAGAGTCCTACTCTTCCCTTTCAGGGTATACCAACACTTACCAGCAGAGAGCAGCAACTCTCCACTCATGGTCCAAGTGCGCGGCTCCGTGGCTTCGGTTTTAGAAACCTGGGTTTCAATCCCTATTAACCAACTTTAGTCTAGGATTAGGGAACTTTATCTCTCCAAACTGTAGTTTTCCTATCTGGAATGTGCAACCAAAAAATGGAACTGATCCCCACAAGGTCAATGATATGTATGATATAGATAAACAGCAAAGTGTTTTCCAAACATTTGTTCTTAAACAGCAAAACAACGGATCTGATTTGATTCAATTCTCACCAGTCCTCAGCAGGCAAGAGACAAAAAATATGGTTCCCATTTTTCAGATGAAGAAACTGGGGCTCAAAGGAGTTCCACAAGACCTGAACACTCATGAGGCAAGTAGCAGTTTCACCCTGAATCTCTACAGACTCCATGGTTTACGTTGATGGACATTTGCCTTGAGAAGTTCATCCATAACCCTTCTGAGACCCTATGGTCCCAAGCCCACACAAGCACGAGTCAGTGGCCAACTTAGGACCTAGAGAGCCAGCACACTGTGTTCCCAGTGGCCCCCGCTGTCCCCACCACCTCGTTACTCTCCTCGAAAGTGTTCAAGTGGGCTCTCACCTGTGAGCCTTGGTTCCCCTGACTGTATAGGGGAACTTCCTCAAGGACAGACTATGGCTGTGGGAAAGTGTTTGCTGCATCAAACAGGACTAAGAAAACAGCAGGGACACGTGGCTCAGGCCGGGTGTGGTGGCACAGGCCAGAAATCCCAGCACTCAAGAGGCAGGAAGACTGTGTGCTTGAGGCTAAATAGAGAAGAAAATCTGTCTCAAAAACATCAGAGCTAGGCTGAGCGGTGGCAGTGCACGGCTTTGATCCCAGTGCTTGGAAGGCAGAGGCAGGTCAATCTCTGGCAGTCGGAAGCCAGCCTACAGGTCTACAGAGTGAGTTCCAGAACAGGTTGGCAGCACTGAGAAACCCTGTCTCCAAAGACCAAAACAAACAAAGAAACAAAAACATGAGAGGTGACTCAGTAGTTAAGAGTGTTCGCTGCTCAGTCATGAGACCAGAATTCAGCAGCTAGCATTCGTGTTGGGTGGCTTGCTATCACCCAGGATCTGAGGCCTGCTTCTGCCTAGAATTCTCTAGAATTCTCCAGTGATCATGTTTTACTGCTATGGCCACAGCAAACAATTCACATATGTATTATATTGCTTTCCATTTTCCACATAAAAGATTATAACATTTCTGTTATTGTATGTATGTATGTATGTATGTATGTATGTATGTATGTATGAATGATAGTGAAATCTGTCCACTTCACTAACTGTGACTTTGTACAGGGCTTTAGCTGCACTGAGCCGTGGTTCCTCTCTCTGAGCTATCTCTCCACAGGCAGCATGAGCCTTCCTTCCCCACTCCACTTGGAGGCTCAAAGTCTTGCAGCCTCCAATCATCCCTTTGGCCTCAGCCAAGCTTCTGGGCAGAGGTGAGCCCTGCCTCTGCTTCACTTCTCGCTGCCCTCAAGAATTCCTCAGCTGGCCGCAGCTTGGTTTTTGCCTTCCTCTACAAACAGAATTCCACAGATGTCTCCACCTTGTCTCTTTAGCTCGATAAGCTCTTCAGACTAGGGTTGTTTGAGTGTTCCCTCCTTTCTTTCTTTACAGGGCCTCTCTGTGTAGCTTTGACTGGCTTGGAGCTTCCTATGTAGACCAAGCTGACTTTGAACTCACAGAGATCCACTTGTCTCTGCCTGCCAACTGCTGAGAGGAAAGGCATGCTCCACCCCATCCAGCGGTCCTCCATTCTGGGTTACAGTCACCAGGGTTTCCTCAGCCACTCTGACCACTACTCTAATCTTTTGGAAGCATACCTGGGATCCTTCCCTGTCTCTTTAGTCCCTTTGGATAATGTTAACCAAACCTATGCCGCCAGAGAGTCTCATGCTCCTGTGTCAGCTCCACCTGCCTAGAACCCTGGGCCTGGTGGTAAATGTGGACAAGGTCCACACTGTCAAACACACCAGGCTTCCTAGGTTGTGGCCACCAAGAGCCGAAACCCAGGGCCCCTCAATGGGAGTTTTCCCCCCACTTTCAGGCAGCTCCTAAACCCCCTGAGGATGTCCCTAGCCCTTTATTCAATTCATTCAGAGATATAATTATGGACCTGCAGACACTCAACTCCAGGGACCAGCTCTCTGCTGGCCCCTGGCTTTACTTCTTCCCTCTGGACTAGCCACAAATATAGGAGGTGGAAGTATTGGTTGGTTGGTTGGTTGGTTGGTTGGTTGGTTGGTTGGTTGGTTTGTGGGAGTGTATTTTGGTTTTTGGCTTTGTTTTATAAAGATTTCTTTTTAGTTTATGTGTATGTGTAATCTGTGTGCATGTATGTAAGTGCATAGTGTGCATACAGAGCCTGAGGAGGCCAAAAGGAAATGTCAGATATACCCTGGAACTGGAGATACAACAGGCTGTGAGCCACTGTGTCAGTGCTGGGAACCAAATCTGGGCCTCTGCAGGAGCAGCAAATACTCTTAACCACTGAGCCACTCCAAACCCTTGCTTTGTCTGTTTTTTGAGACAAGGCCTCCATTTTAAAACAAGTTCTCCTGGAGCCCAGGCTGGCCTCGGACTTAGTCTACAGCTGGAGAGGAGCAAGAGCCTCCTGCTGGGACTACAGGTATGTGCTCCAGTGCCAGGCCTCTTATCCTGTCTAGGATTGAGCACTTCCTACCCCACATCAGACACAGAGGGCTGTACTTACTCATCCTTCCCAACCCTGAGAAAGATAGACTGTCATTAGCTGAGAGGAGGGAGGCATCATTCGGAAGGGAGCAGATCAGGGCTGCATAGGTTAGCCATAGAGTTCCCACCCGGTGGTGCAGCCATAGTTGGCTCTTTGAGCAGAACAACCCAGAGGCTAACAGCCCTTCCATCCTCCCAGTCTCTGAGGAACCTTCTGTGGAGCTCAAACCCTTTTCAGCTACCCTCACCTACACACCCACCCTTGCTCTGTCTCCTGGCCATACCTCTCCCCTGCCCACCTATGCCCACCCCATCTGAAGTACTTGTCAGTTCAACCCTACCTCCATAGGTCAAAAGGTTCATATCCTGCAAGCCAAACGAAACTGCTTTTCTTGCCTCTGCTAAAAGAGCAGTGAGAGACTAACTTGGGGAAACTGTGGATCTGAGAACATGGGGGGAGTAAGACTGGATTATCATAAGGAACCTTCTTGGTCAGAGACTCTAAAATCTTTGCTCTCAGGAGGCCCTTGAAACAAAGGTAGATTTTTCCTTTAACCTTCACAGAATGAAGAGAATGTCAGGCCTGGGAAGGACTTCAGAGGGAAAAAAAAAAAAAAAAAAAAAAACCCACTCCCTTCTCTTTTCCCCAAGGGATGCCTACGCCCAGGGAGGGTCAGAGGCCTGGCGAACCTTCTGGCTGGTGGTGGGAGGAAAGGCTGTGCTCCCTTGCCTGCTAGAGGACCCATCTCAGCAGGTCCCCAGTCTGCAGAGAAAAGAGTAGGAGGGGCCTGGAAGAGTGACTGCCTAGGAGCCTGGCTTTGAGCCTGGCCGGCCAGGCCTGCTGGGTTCCAGGAGGCCTCAGTAGTTTTCCATAGCCAGTAGGCCAGCAGCCTGGGCCATGTGCTCCCCTCTCCTCTTGCCCTCCACATTCCTCTGCATATTCAGGCAGCACAGCGGCATTCTCTGGAGCAGGAGAAAAAGCAGGGATAGGGGCAGAAACCCAGATACATGCAAGATTTTTCAGATAAGAGTTTGGCCAGAAACACAGGGGTCAGGAGAGATCACAAAGATGTCAATAAGGTGAAGGGTCCCAGGCCCACAGAGCTACGTCCATCCATTGCTCCAAAGTTGTGGCAGGGCCACATCTCAGAGGCATGCATAGATAAGACCACCACAGATATGCACGATCCTACCCCCAGGCCACCCCCATGCCTCTGCCATCCCCAACTGTCTCATCTATAACAAACATGAGACACGGAATGTGTACGGGCCTTTATTTCCAGAAAAGACACTGGAATTCTTTATTCTGTTCCCAGGAGCTGGAGTGGTTCTTGGCACACATCCACCACTGTGGCCCTTTCTTTGGGTCCTAACATTCCAGTTTTGTCCCCATCTGTGTGGACAGAGTAGAGAGACTTCTGGGAAGCCCTTTTCTTGACTCCATCCAATCCCCTCTCTCCTCTTACTGTCTCTGCTCTCACCTGGTTTCCTCCCTCCTCCGGCCCTATGGCTGTTAACCAAGAGATTGGCTGAATACATTTATGGGATCCACCATACAGAAAGACCAGGAACGAGACCTTAAGCATACCAACCCTGTGCTCCAGGCTCCCCTCTAGCTGTTGGGCGAGCACCTAGGGGCAAAGCTAGCTTGCTAGCTGGTGGCCTACACTTAGCTCCATGTTTGGGGAAAGCAGAAGAGAGCTGCAGACCCAGCTAACTTTCCACCTTAGTTGAACTCTTAGAGCCTCCCATTTCTGGTTTATAAACTCCTAACTTTCAAGGAAACTGTTGATCATGATGCTTAATTTAGGGCAAGCAGGGAGCTAGGACAAATCAGCTGATAATACAGCTTTTCCTAGCCTTAGTTTCCCTGTCTGAGAAAATGTTAACACTTAACCGGGAACTTGGGAGCCCTGTCCAGAGAGCACAGCTCTCTGCCAATGGGCCCCTCACCTTCACACCCACACGCCCCCAGCCGCACCACTTGTTCCCACGCTGCCCTGTCAGCCGGATGGGATTTGAAGCCCCAGGGGATCAACTGGGTCTGCACAGAGGCCGCCTTATCCCAGGGGGGCCCTTCAGTCACGTTGCTGGTGCCCACCCCACCTCCACTAGGCCAGCCAGCTTCAAGGGCTTGCACCGGATTTCCTGGCTGGGTGCCCAACACCCTGCAGGCTGTTTGGGGACACATGGTGTAAGGACAGCCGGGTCTCTGAGGGAGGTTCCCACCTAGCTGTCCCTGCCCATTTCCAACTGGATGTCTAAGCTAGATTCCCAGCACCATCCTAGAAGGGCATAGATATGGCCTTCTATCCTCTTCTCCCATTCTGGGCATCTTGAAAGATGAGGGATTGCTCCATAAAAGCCTTGGAACTTGAGGAGAGCTCTCAGGATGAGCTCATCCAGGAAAGATGGGGAGAGGCAAGCTGGGGGAGTCAGTTTTCAGTATGACCAGCTCAGAGCTTTCTGGGTGAGATTGGTGGCCTTTGGGTCGGGCCATTCTGGGACTGGGTTAGAAGCTAGTGCAGATGTGCCAGGTCCAGATGTTGGGATCTTATCTCAGTATTTAGAGTTTGGGAGTTGAGAGTGTGGAGGTCCCTGCAGAGTTTCTGAATCCAGAAAAATGTAATGTCATGGAAGCCTAGCTGATGCATCTAGTCCAAGGGTCACCATCTTTCCTTAGGCTTTCTCTCCATCAGAGGGTTGGGGCTCTCTGTAGCATGGATGTTGGAGCCGAGTCAGTATATGTGATCTGGGCTGTGACCTCTCTGGGTGCTCCATGGTCCAGATTTGGATGATCAGCGCTGGTGGATCAGATCCAGGTGTGAGTGCACACTCTGGGATAATGTAGGAACCCTGGACAGGAACATAGTGTCCAGTCCCAGATCCTACCATGGACTAGAAGACAGACATCACTGAGAGTCAGTCTCCTGCCCCAGCTCAAGACCCCTCTAGATCAGCAAAAGCAGGGAGCAGGGCAGCTAAGTTTGGTATCCTTCAACTCAAACCTTGAAGGCAGACCCCACGATGTAGCTGGGATCAGTCAAGGCTGAGCAGAACCTCTTGCTTCCCAGCCCTTGCTTTGTTTTACTTCCCAACAAAATGGAAGAGCCAGCTCTGGTATTCCCCAGGTCACCCACCGTGCCACCTCTCCCTGGGGTGTATGCAAACATTCACAGGAGCCAGCACGCTCACAGACACACACTCCTCACTCCAGCCTGCCCGCTGCTCTTCCTACATTGATCTTCCCCCTAGAAAGCCCTTGTCTCTCCTTTCCCTCCCCCACCCCTACCAACCCCTCAGGCTCCTTCTGTTCCGGGAACTCTATGCCCACACATGCACACGCCCCACACGGGTGCCTTTTCAGACCAGGATTTCAGCCTGGTTCTCTCTGCGGGCTGGGAACTCACTGGGATCATGGCCCTATTTACTCCCGGCTCTCTTCTGGGCAACCCTGCTTGGCTGGGCCACCACCCCGTGCTGGCGGGTGACCCTTTCAGAAGAAGAATCTCTTTAGTCTCTAATGCCCCGATGGTGGGGTAGGCACTAATCGGATTTGGGGGCCTGTCTCCTGACCATACCAATCCTCCTTTCCGGGCCGCTGGACCCATGTGATGCTTAGTCTGAAGAGGCAGGAAGTCCTCAAGGCCATGTGGGCCCTGGGGTGAGCAGCTGAGACGGGGGCTATATTCTTCTCCTGGTGAGGAGCAGACAGAAATCAGAGCGCTCACAGCACAGTCCTTACAGAGCAGTCACCCAGCTCCCTAGCCCACTCTGGGAAGTTAAGCATCCACGGCCCTGTGGAAGCACACCACGCATGTGCACATACATGCAAAACAGAGAGGCTTCTGAGCCAGATTCTGGACCAGGCATCTTGCAAACCATATATCTAGCTTTTTCTTTCTTTTTTTTTAAAAGACTTTTAATTTATTTTTATGTATATGAGTACACTGTCACTGTCTTCAGACACACCAGAAGAGGGTATCAGATCCCATTACAGATGGTTGTGAGCCACCGTGTGGTTGCTGGGCATTGAACTCAGGACCTCTGGAAGAGCAGCCAATGCTCTTAACCGCTGAGCAATCTCCCCAGCCCTATTTCTAGCTTTCAAAGCAGCCTTGTAGGACTCATTAGCCTCATTTGACCAAAAAGGAACCTGAGGCTCAAAGAAGAATGTGAGGCCACACAAAGTCTAAGCGAGGAATCAGAATTTAGGGTTGCGTCCTTTGCACAGAAGCACCCGCTGCTTGTACAGGGAAGCACACAACTTTCACACACTTGCACTAAGCTCCAAAACTCATAGTTAACTATGAAAGCCTTAGGAGGTTCTGAAAGGGTGACTGCATCCCAAGCATGCCATTTCCCAGGAAGAAAGAAAGGATGTGTTTTGGTTTTCAGCTTACAAAATGGCAGAATCCAAACTAGAGTTCAGTCCATCGTTGTCACATAGCCACATGTGTCCATAGCACACACCACACATTTTAGCCAAAGACTCACACATAGCCTGTGGGCACACACACCACACCCACACTTAGTGATGTATCTACGTATGTCTGCGTGCATATGTCTGTGTATGTCTGCACATGCAGCATCATATACATGTACCCAGCATATACAGACATGAGCACAGATGTAGATGCACCATGTAGATGAGACCCATTTAGGTAAATTCACTTGCACACAATTTCTGCAGTCGCACATATGCATAGCACACACCCATGTTCCCTCACTCGTGTGATCATGTCTCTTCCTCCTACTGTAGAAGGGGAGGCTGGCCCTAATCAGACACAGCTAAGGCTAGACCCTGAAGTGTTTGGGATTTTGAGGGGAAAATGTTTGGGGTTGGGGGGAAGTGTTTGGGTTTTTGGGGGGAGAGGAGTGGGGTTTTTTTTGTTTGTTTGTGTTTTGTTTTATTTTGTTTTTGAGGCAGGGTCTCTCTAAGGAGCCCTTGTTGTCCTGGAAGTTGCTATGCAAGCCAAGCTGGCCTCCAATTTACAGAGCTCTCCCTGCCTCTGCCTCCCAAATGCTGAGATTAAAAGCACCACCATGCCTGGCTTAGACTCTGAGTTTTTAAGAGGGAAATCCTAGATCCAGCATGGCCTTTTTTATGGGTTCATTGTCATCAGCAACCCTGGAAAATGTGATCCAAGACCAGTTCCTCACAGGCCCAGGCAACTCACACCATATCATCTTGGCCAAGGCAACTGGTAGTCTCAAAAAGTGCCAAGTCATAAGCCAGGGGTAGCAGGGCCAGGCTGGCAGTACGGCTGGTCTTGTCTTGTTTGCTGTTTGTCTTCTGCCCAGAGCCTTGCTATGGGCTTTCCTCCCTCTCTGGGTCAGACCTTGAGTCATAAGGCAGCTTCCCCGTGCTCTGAAGAAAAGGGTCGGGGTGCCCAGACTTGAGAGCAAAGCACCAGGAGTCACTAATGGGGTTTATAGAACTTGGCAAGCCAGCTAACTCAGACTTACGGGTGACACTTTGAGCTGGATTATTTGGGCCAACTCAGTCTTTCTGAGTGACTGAAGCACATGAATATATCGGATACAAAGGACTCTCAAAACCTAGACCCTGGGTGGTTCCAGCTGTCAATCTTCTACAGGATCATGGGTAGAGAACGGCTCAGTTGGGCCAGAGGTGGGGCCACTTGACTTGAGTCTTGAGTGTGGAGGAGGAGTTCACTGAGAAGTTTTCAGACAGGGAAAATTGTTTCCTGGAACAGCTCAAGTGTGGTTTAAAGCACAGGGTCATCTGAAAGTAAGACCAATCAGAGGCCACCACTGTGTGCTTCTCAGTTACCTACTGCGTGCCACCCAGCCTGACTCTCGAGAGCTAAGTTTTAAGGATCGAAACCTTAAGTGAGTTGGGTGCCAGGCTCCTGGCAAGAGTATCCATCTGTCCCGGGGCAACCTTTACTTTGGGGCTGGATTCAGATGTGGTAGATGATCTTGAATTGCAGTACAGGTTCTGGACTCTAGAATCTAAACCCAGGATCTAGAGCAGTGGTTTTCAACTCTCCTTATGCTGTGACCCTTTAATACAGTCCTTCATGTTGTGGTGATCCCGACCATAAAATAATATTTGTTGCTACTCCATAACTATGTTTTCCGATGGTCTTAGGTGACCTCTGTGGAAGGGTTATCGTTCAACCCCCCAAAGGGGACAAGACTCATAGGTGGAGAACCACTAATCTCAAGGAAGCCAGATTGCTAATATAGTTGAGAGATTTGGGTCAGACTCTACAGATGGACCTAAGAACCTGTGGGAGGGAATATTGGTCATAAGAATTTCCCAGAGCTGGACAGCGGTGGCAAACAACTTTAATCCCAGCACTTGGGAGGCAGAGGTAGGCAGATTTCTGAGTTCGAGGCCAGCCTGGTCTACAGAGTGAGTTCCAGGACAGCCAGGGCTACACAGAGAAACCCTGTCTTGAGAAAGAAAAAGAAAAAAAAAAAAAAAGAACTTCCCAGTTCACTGTAGCCACTTGACTGATAGCACTCTTCTAGCCTAGCCTTTCTCAAGTATTTCCTAGCAAAGGCTGCTGCTCTGTCTTTACCCATCTTTCATGTTTGCACCTCTTACTCCATTCCCAGAATCCCCCTTGTCTATGCACATCCAGAATGCAAAACTGCCTAAACTGAGTCCCCTCAAATTTCCCTGTGTGACATAAGGTCCTCCAAAAGGACATGATAACATGTGTGCAT
>JADRCD010227528.1:0-29750 GCA_019843815.1 Montemys delectorum
AAAAAAAAAAAAAAACCACAACACTAGGTAGATGGCTAACAAGGAAGAATACTTCACATTCATGCACACACACTTGCAAACATATATACATAAAAACAATAAAGATTTTATGCCCCAAATAATGAAAAAGAGGGCCAGAGAGATGGCTCAGTGGTTAAAAGCACTGACTGTTCTTCCAGAGAGTTCAATTCCCACCAACCATATGGTGGCTCACAACCCTCTGTAATGGGATCGGATGCCCTCTTCTGGTGCGTCTGGAGACAACAACAGTGTACTTACATACATTAAATAAATAAATAAACCCAAACAGTGAAATAGATCAAAACTCTAAAGAAGAAAGACAGGGAAAGAAATGAAGCTGGGTTCTTTCAGGCTACTGTGAAACTCAACCTGCCTCTGTCTCCCAAATGTTGGCCTACAAGTTTGTGGGTACACTGGATATTCGCCACCACCACCACCACCCTCTGGTGAAATGAACCAATTCAAACCAGATTAGATTATATTAAAAGCAAGTTTATTGGGAAGCTGCTCCCAATAGACCTCCCCAAGAATTGAGGCCAGGGGAGTCACCTTGAGGATGGGGAAAGAAAGAGAGAAATGGTGCATTCTCAGAGAAGAGAAGAAGAGGAGAGAGAAGAGGGAGACTAAAATGACTGGATTATATAAAGAAGAGGGGGAAGGGCCACCCAGACCCTGGGCTGGAAAGTTCACAGTTGGGGGCAGGGCATACCAGGTAGGGACTGAGGGATGCTGGGAGAACCTGTAGGCCAGGTCTACTTTGATAGGTAAAGTATGTATCTCAGTCCCTTGTCCCTTGGGTCTGAAACCAAAAACCCACTTTCTGTAATTTTCTGTAAAGAATATCGTTTCTGTAAGAGCCTGGTATGTCCTCCTGCCTATTTTCTTTGACTCAAATAGAGTCTTGATGTTACCTACCTTTCTCAAAGAAGATGCAGCCAGAGTAGGTGAGCATGCATAGACACTCAGGCAAAGGCTTTCAGGAGCTGGCCCCACGAATAAAGTAATCACCACTGGGGTACTAAGCTGAGATTATGGAGTATTCTGTCTCTCTTTCTCTCTAGTTTTTTTTTTTTAAACATTTATTTACTTGGGGTGTGTGTGTATGTTCACATGTGTGCCACATACTTACAAATGCAGAGGTCAGAGGGCAACTTGAGTCTTGTTTTCTCCTTCCACCAAGTGAGTTCTAGTGGCCAAACTCAGAGGATCACTCTTGGTGGCAGATTCCTTTATTCAATGAGCCATCTCTTTGTGCATTGGACTTCTCTGTCTTTAGGTTTCTTGATTTTTCTCTTTTTCTTTGAGACAGGGTCTCATGTAACCCCAGCCTCAAACTCATCATGTTGCCAAGGCTCACCCTTGACTTCCAATCAGTCTTCTGCCTTGAACTCCTGAATGTGTATTACCATACCCAGCTTGAACCTCTTTGTTCTACCCACTGAAAGCTGGCACAGGTATTTTGCCTATTGTCCTACTCTCTATTTTAGGTGGACTAGTCAGTAATTAAATACCCAGTTTGGGGAATGTAGCTCTGCTAGTAGAATGGTTGCCTCGTGTGCATGGGTGCCTGAGTTATTATACACTTTTAGTCTCAGCACTTAGGAGGAAGAGGCAAGAGGATCAGGAGTTCAAAGTCAGCCTGGATTTTACCCTCTGTCTTTAAAACAAAACAAAACAAAACACAAAATCTATCTTGGGCTAGGGATACAGCTTCATGGTAGGGTGCTTGCTTAGCATTCAAGAAGACCCTCACTTCAATTCTAAGAGTTGCCAAAAAATTATTGCAATCCTGCTATTCAAATAATACTTTCGTTCTTCAGATAGGGAGATGCAGAAGATTAAGTGGGATTTCTCTAAATCCACACAAGGAAATAGCAGCAGAGTCCCTTGCATTCTGGTTTTCTCTACTGCCCTGGACACCCTCTGCCTTTTCCAACACACATCCAGCTTCTCCCAGTCTCACCTTTTAGTTTTGCTCCTTTGTTTGAGTCAGGAACTTGGTTTTTTGTTGTTGTTGTTTTTGTTTTGTTTTTAGAGACAGGGTTTCTCTGTGTATCCCTGGCTGTCCTGGAACTCACTCTGTAGACCAGGCTGGCCTCCAACTCAGAAATCTGCCTGCCTCTGCCTCCCAAGTGCTGGGATTAAAGGCGTGTACCACCACCACCTCTGGCTCTAATTTTGGACTCTTGATTCTCCTGTCTTTATTCCCCAAGTGCTGGGATAATAGGTGTGCCACCACACCCAACTCTAATGGGAAAACCATAGCAATAAGTGGAACTCAAAATATCTGCAGCTAAAAAAATTTGAGGGTATGTAACTGAGGGATGCAGGTCATAGTACAGTTGTGGCATGCTTGCCTGGAATGGTAAATCTGTGGGTTCAATCCATAGTACAGGAAGAAGAAAACATAGACAATAAATATTAGGGCGCTGATGTTGGCTAGTGCTGTTGGCACTAGTGATGTTAGCCAGATGTGGAGCTGTTGCCCAGGGCCGTCTGGTTTTCTCTAGGTTTGGCACCATCTGGTGGAAATGATCTCGGGTTGAAATGACGATGTGGTTGGTGACTGAATTCTGTGTAAAGCTGACTGACCAGATCAATGACAGTTCTTTCATTAATTAGCTTTTGTTTTATTCATTGAAACTAAGAGTGCTGGATCATCCTGTAGCTCAGAATATTCACAGAAGCTATGTATTAAACAAGACTGTCACTGTTGCTCATTCAAAATGGTATTCATCTCAAGAACTCATTTGTCATGGTTTTCTATAGATATCTTCAGTGTTCTTTCATGCCATCCTTAGAGGCTAGAGCGCAGGCGGCTTCTCCCAAACAAAAATCCATTACTACAGGCCCTTTTCTCTTGATTTGCTGTTTTGTGTCACTTTTTGAACTGGGCCTCTCATGTAGCCCAGGTTGGCTTTAAACAGCTAATTGCCCTTGGGCTCACCCCTCATGATGGGATTACAAGGATTACAAGTTTACATCACCCTGCCTGGCTTCCCATTTCTCCATTTCTTTCTTTCCTTCCTTTCCTTGGTAGGAGTAGGGGTGGTGGTGGGGATGGGATATGAGACTGGGTTTCTCTGTGTAGTCCTGACTGTCCTGGAACTTATTTTGTAGATTAGGCTGACCTGGAACTCACAGAGATCCGCCTGCCTCTGCCTTAAAGGCGTGCGGTACCACGCCAGGCCATAGGATTGATGGTTCATAACTGTAAGCCCAGGATTTAGGCGGCTGACCCAGAAGGGTTAATACATTCCTATATCAGCCTAGGCTACATACATGGTAGGTTCAAGGTCAACCCAAGCAACACAGTGAGGCTTTGTCTCAAACCTCAATTTTTCTTTGTTTGCTGTGAGCCAGGGTTTCTCCATGTACACCAAGCTGTCCTCAAATTCAGAAATCTGCTTGTCTCTCTACGTCTTTAGTGCTAGAATGCCTGGTTTAAACTGCAAGAGTTTTAAATGAAGGTTTTATTTAGGAAGGAAAGATCTAGAAGTCTACATAAATGGGAGGTGAGAATCCAGTGGGCGGGTGGCTGTGTTCTCTCCTAGATCAAGAGAAAGAACAAAAGGAAAGGAAATAGTAAGGCAGAACAAAGACATAGAGGAAAATGCAGCCATCTCTTCTCTTCTTCTACCCAGGACGGTTCCCTAGAAGGTTCCAGAAACGGCTATGGCAAGGCTACTGATACCACGGTGTCCCAGGGAGACCACTACAGACGCCCCAAGGCAGGCCTACAGTTTCCCGCCACACAGTGGCCGGGTACGAGGGGAGGGTCAGCACAAGGCGGTAAGGCAGACGTCACGTCCGGTTTGGGAACCGCCTCTGCCGGAGAAAACGTTTCGAAGGCCTGGTGAAGTGGGCGGAGCCAGGAAAGCGCGCCTTCGGGGGAGTGGGTGGGACCAGGTTAAAGGCCGTGGCGTCACATCCGGCAGCGTTAGACCGGTGCGGAGGTGGTGCGGAGCGTGTCTGCTTTGAGCTACTCTCAAAAGTGTGTCGTCGCGCTCGGCTGCGGCGGAGCCTCTGTAGGGAAGGCGGGAGCTTGACAGCTACAGTAAAGGCCAGTAGCGGCGACAGCAACCCGGAGTCATGAGCGACAGCGGCGAGCAGAACTACGGCGAGCGGGTAAGCGCGGGGGTGCGCGGGCGGCCGCGGTCCCACCCTGTTTCTTCTAGGCCTCTCGGCCCACTCCGGCCGGGTGTCGGGAGCCTGACGTCAGGAGGGAGCCGGGGCGCCGAAGGGCCTGGCGGACGGCGGCTCTGGCCGGAGGGAGGCCGCCGGTGGGATGTGTGCCTCGCACCCGCCACGGCCGTTTTTTTTTTTTCCCCCTCCCGGTTACGAAGCGGGGGAGGGGGGGAGATTAAAAATGGCCGCGGCGTCCCTCGGCGTTGGGGGATGGGAACGGTATCTTATTTCGCCGTTGCTCTCCTGCGAAGCCGCGCCGCAGCCATCTTGGGCTCGCGGGCCGGGCGCGCTGCCAGAGGCACAAAATGGCGGAACCGCCGCCGCTCCCTGCAGCCGGGCTTCGCCGCCTCTCCCCGGGGCTCCAGGCTGAAGCGGGGAAAGGCCACGTGTGGTGGGGAAGGCCAGGGGAACTGGTGCTTTCGGTTGATGGAGGGCCTCTGGTCCCGAGAAGGGATAGCTAGCTCTAGGGGTGCTCTTGGGGCATCTTGGAGACGGAAACAGTTGAGGGAAATTGGGGCCGTTAGCTGGAGGGCTTTGTGCTGCAGCGTTTTTCTCATTGTGGAGACCTCACTGGAATAGAACCCAAGGTCACTAGGCGTTGTAGTATAGATTCTCCTTCCCTAGCCCCCCCCCCCGGGGTCGGGGGGGGACTTGTGAAGGAGAAACCAGTGGCGACAATTTATGGCGCTATTAAACTCGGAAGTCGACGTGGTTTTATTTTTTAAGCTTCTACCTCCCAGAGGGTGAAAACCGGTAGAGGTGGATTAGACCCAGTCCAAAGCTTAACAAATAACGCGCCTGTGGCGTGGCTGTGGAGTATAAAATTTAAAAACTGTCACGCGAAGAAGTACGGGGCTCTGAACAAGTAATTGCAGTTTGAAAACTGCTTAGAAACATAAGAATGATTGTTTTGCTCCTCGGTACTAACGTTTTTATTTTCACAGAAGTTCACAGGAACTCTTACACTAGTTTACTTTTTGGCCAAATTTTTTGGTTAGTAAACTCTTAAAAGGCCTTTGACGGTTTGGTAGGGAGCATTCTGGGACTCTAACATGGTAAACTTGAATCCAAAAAGTTAATTTGAACGGATATGAGTTTTACATACCAAGATGAGTCCCTTACCTAAGATAATTTGAAGTTCAGTGTCAACCAGTGCGTGCCTTGTCATTTTAGCCTTTCCTAAGGAAAGAAACCAATCGGGGAGTGGGACCAATCAGGAATATTGTTTTCCTGATAGTGGAGATGGAACCTAGTCTCAGTGATGGGCAAGCCTCTACCACTAAACCATATCCCAAACGTTTAAATTAGTTTTGTTTGAACTCCATCTTTTGCCCACATGTACCTTACGACGTTGGTCCTGCCTCCCGAAGTTGAAATTAGTCTGTTTGAATTAAAAACAAGTAGTTTTTTGTTGTTTTAGGACTAAATAGGTATGCATCCGTCATGCCTGTGTAAAAAATTTTCATAGTATTAGCTGTGGGTCACGTTATTCAAGGAAAAAAGCATTTGAATGAAAGTGGGTATTATTTTGAAAGCTGAGAAATTGTTACTCCTGTTAATTTGAGGATTTTTTTTAATTTCTACTAGTAAGATGCACCTTCTAGTGATCTTTTTTTTTTTTCTTCCAATATTTGACTCTATGTCCTTGACTCTCTTAGAACTTAGCTCTGTAGACCAGGCTAGTCTTAACCCCAAGCATCTGCTTGCCTCTGCCTCCCTAATGCTGTGGTTTAAGGTGTGAGTCACCACATCCTGCTGACCTGACTACTTAATTGAAAAGTATTAAGCTTGAAAGTTGTGGAATACTTAAACACTTTTTTTTTTTTTTTTTAAGAGACTTTCTGTGTAGCTCTGCCTGTCTGAAACTCAAATTATGTTTGAAGCTGGCTGGCTTCAAACTCATGAGGTCCTCCTGCCTCTGGCTTCTCAGTGCTAGAGTTAAAGGCATGTGTTGTCACCCCTGGTGTGTGTGCACGATCCTCTTTTTAAGCTCGTGTACAATTTTGAGCTACCTGATTCGGATGCTGGGGCACAAACCTGGGCTCTCCCTGAAGAGCAGTAGGTACTCTTAACTGCCAATTCTCCCGGCCCTGTAATTTCGTTTTTTTTTTTTTTTTGTTTTGTTTTGTTTTGTTTTGTTTTGTTTTCAACTGGAATCTTGGGATGAGTGGAAAGCTGAAACATTTAGCTGAACTTTTCAAGAAGGCTTGCCAAAACAGAAGTTCAGGGACTTCAGGGTAAGCTGGACAGGGTGTTGCAGGTTTGTAAGTCCTAGCTACTTATCCTGGATAGGAACCAGAGTTCAAGGTATCTGGGTAAATTATTTAGCAAGACTAATAAACATTTTCCTCCAAAGGAATAAGGGGTAGTTTAAGGACTGGTTGTGTAACTCAGAATGCTTGCCTGCTATGTAGTCTCATACACAAACATGATACAAGGTAACTCAGGCCCCCTCTTATTTTACCAGTCAGAGCCATAGATGCAAAGTATCAGATCTGATGATTCACCTTTTTTTTAATAAGTGTAAAACTCATGTTCAAAGTAATTGTCTTGGATATGCCTGGTATAACACCCATCTCTGGAACCTGAAAATGAGTTTCATTGACTTCTAGATTCTTAAACTCTTGGGAGTTGATGTAGGTGGTATAAATTGTTAAGCTCCCTGGAATCTCAGTAGTGTCTACTTCTCTCTTCCTGTGGACACTCCTACACTTCTGGATTCCCTCAAACCCTATAGACTTTCAAAGTTGTTTCCTAAGCAGATTATAATTGTGTGAAATAGTGTTTAGTTTGATCACAAAATTTATTGGATGGATGTTAGCATTTAGCCCTGTTGCTGTGTGTTCTCATTCTTTGCTATCTGTAGGATTTATTGAGTTGGGTTTTTTAACTTATTTTAAAGTTGGTGTGATTAAAATCTTTTCTAGTACTTTTTAAAATTCATTTTGTAAAACACCTTTTCCTTGAAGGAAAACACTGCCACTCTTTAGAAGAGTAAAGTAATATTGGTGTTAATATCTGAAAACCCAGTAATAGTTCCAGTATAGGATGTGAGGCATTTTATTCGTTTTGATTGTCCACTTAGCCTAAAATTCTAACTTCTTTGAGATTGTGTGTTTAAGTCTTTGTACTGAGAACCAAGAAACTAAGGATTGTACAAGCTAGATAATTTAAAATTTGTTAGGCTACTTTATGACTATAGTAGCCAAGAGGTTAGAGAAAAGTTTGGGATTAACAAATATTGTGGTAGGATAGTACCTGTTTACTTGGTGTTTGGAACATAAGCCATCTGAATCAATCTGGATACCATCCCAGCAAATTGCCTTTCAAATTCTGCAATTTATCTCTATCCTATGATGCCTTTGTATATTCCTTGTTTTTATCCCTTAACTCTAGATTCTCGTTTTTAAAACAAACATTTATTTCTAAAATAATTGTAGCCTTTACACACAGTTTTCATTAACAAAGGGTTCAGTTAATGTGGCAAGTTTAAGTAAATTGTTTGCATAGCCTTTTCATTGCTGACTAGACAGGTATAAGTCTCTAAACTGGAATTGTTTTCTCTGGCTTAAATAAGAATGCTTATTAATATTGTGGCTATTGTCAAAATAGAAAGTGGTATTTCAAGGTGAAGTTACAAATGATTTTACAAGGTAAGTACTACTGGTTTTATTGAAAGCTTGAAGAGGAATTTGTCTTGTTTGTGCAGCCTTTTTTCCCTTTCCAATAAGACCACAAACATAAATGCTAAAAATGAATAGTTTTAACCTTGACTTTGTAATTTGGCCAAGTCATTGACTAGAGCTATGGTGTATGTGTCCAGCATTTCATTGTTAATTAGTATTTATACGTATTGTTTTCTAAGAAGGTATGGTGATTATTTTAGAAGTTAGTGATTTTACACAGGTATTGTAGGATGTGAGCCATTATAGAACTAAGTTATCGGGGGTTTTTTTGTTTTGTTTTGTTTTTTCTTTTTTAAGTTTTCAGGTCAAAATTGCCTGTCAAATTATATGTAGTCTCCAAATCATTGCTTTGGAGGCTATTTTCAGGTTACTTACTGGCATAGATTTTCATGTGGCAGTTTTGATGGGGTCCTTTCTGCATTAAAATTTTTGTGCTTAGCGGAAAGAAGTTTCTAACAAAAAAATGTGCTTTTGAGGGAAAGAATTATTATCAACATAAGTTTAAGGTTTGGTATTTTTTACAAGTTTATAAAAAGCACAGACTTTACAGCTAGTATAGGTGTATCAGGTCCCCCATCTTTTTTTTTTTTTTTTTTTTAAACTAAAGTATTTGGGAATTTTTCTCCTCCATCCTTGTAATACTTGCAGGGGAAAAAAAGTAGAAGATTACATGCTGGAAGTTACAGCATTTGGGAAGTGGAGACAGGATATCTAAAGCTATATAGTGACTTTGAGACCATTCTGGGCTACCTGAGACTGGCTCCCCAAAAAGCCCTTTATTCATTTCTGTGTTGATCTTTCTGTAGCAATGTGGAGTTTTTCTTTGTTCATCTTATTTTGTTATTAAACTACTCCCCCAGTAAAGTGTTTTTCTAAGTAGGATCCTTTTTCAACCAAATGTATGTTAGCCCAGTAGTTGATCTTGTAGTTTTATGAAGTGGCTGCTTCAATTTAGCTGAGTTCAAATAATCCTAAATGCAAATACTGTTTAGCAGTGATTTTGAGTATAAGACAAGACTTGGAAAATGGTAATGAAGCAAAGGCCTGAATGTTGAAAAGTCATGGCATCTAGAGCTTTAGTGTTTTCTGAATCTAAGCCCTGTATATATGTACATAAATAACCTTTAGGGAAGCCAGGCACTAAGGAAACGTGCTTGGGCATTCTGATTCCATGATTACATTTGTGCTTCCAGTAAATATTTCCCATTGCATTTTAGTGATGGATATTACAAGAAAATGAATTGTGACTCCCTTAAATAAAAGCCATTAAAATGTTTCCAGATTAAATGATAATTGACTATAAAATTAGGCTGGAAATTAGGCTTTTTCTTAGAAAAGATGATACTATAGCCATGGTTGCCTATACCAAAAAATTTTACTTTTTAAGAAAAAAATTTGTTTTTAATTTTTACCAGAAGAAAATGTAGGAGGAAATAGTAAGCATGCAGAAATATTTAGCAGGGTAACAAGGAATTAGACTGTTTTACATGGACAGTAATTAGTGTTCCAACAGTGTTCCAGTTTGTATTAAAATTCACTAATACACTAAAGTGGGCCTTTTTAATAATTTGAGAAGATTAACTATAATTTTCCCATAACCAACCTTTCAACTAGGATCTCTCCTTTGGACATCCAGAAGACTAATATTTTGTTAATAGAGGGGGAAACTTAAAAAATTCTTTGGACATAACCACTGTTGGAATCAAGTTTGCTCTGTTTATAGCTGTTGGCATGTAATAGTTGATTAACTTTATTTAGTATCAGGATTTTAGTTCTAAACTTAGTAGTTAAACTACTTTAGTTTCGCTAACGCAGATTTCCCAAGGGTGGATTGAACAGATCCAATGTCAGGTTTGCTGACATTGTCTAACAATGCTGTTTTTAAATACACAGTAATGTGGCATTAAATACATTTATTATCTAGACAAGTCACAATATTGTAAACCTCTTCAACCCCAGCCTTTGTCATTATTGTGCAGATGAGTTGTCCATGCTTTTCTTTCTTGCACTTTTGTACTGAAATGTGTCATTTTTTGACTAGAGATGTGCTTTTGACACTTAGCATTTTCTCTTTAATACAATAAGAAGTGTGAGATGTGATTACAGTTTGTAAAAATGTTAAATGAACAGTAAATGTTCAGTGGCGCACTTCACATTCATGTTAAGCATGATAAATTTATTTGGAATAGACAAATGATTACCATATACCAACAGGAAACTATATAGTTTCAGTTTTTTTGAGCTGCATATCTAGTATTTTTTTTTTTAATCCAAACCTACAAAAAGGGATTTTTTTTTTCTAGTTTCAGTTTTGGCACTGGATTTTATCCTGGAGTTTTAAAATATTCTTCATCCTGTTCTTTTTCTATTAAGGTTAATGTTGAAGAAGGAAAATGCGGAAGTCGTCATTTGACAAGTTTTATAAATGAGTATTTGAAGCTCAGGAATAAGTGAAGCTGAAATTTGAAAAAATAAAAGAAAGAATGCATGCTAATTATCAGACCAGAAGTCCCACTTGTAGAATATTGAGCAATTTGTGTGAAGTGGGGAAGATGAAAGAAGTCAGAATTTGAAACGGAAGAATGAAGAAAAGAAATAAAAATGAAGTTAAGATAAGAAGTAATCTGGAATCAGAAAGCACTACGCTAAGTAATTACTAGTCTGTTTATGTGTCCCTGTATATTTTGCTAAACATGCATGCATTATTTGTTTAATAGAAGAAAGTATATACAGGGTAAAGAAGTGACTTCCAAGGGAATCGTTTAAATTAGGTAATAATTCTAATTTTAACTGCTTAGTCAAATGATGGAAATGCAATACTTTAAAAATAAGTATTTGTAGTCAAATAGCAGGCTGCAGCAGTGTGCTATTCATCCTGGGTAAATGGCCTCGAATTTTATTTTGCCTTAGGGTTTTCATCTGTTATACTCTGCTGGTTCTGGGGCATGAGCGAGTATGAGTTGGAACTGGTGGTCTCTTACCTAATGCCCTTTGGACTTACAAAATGCATGATATTTTCTGCTTTAATACTGAACAATGTATAGTAGAATTTTCTACTGGAAAAATCGAAGATTGTTACCACGGTGATAATGGGACTAAACCCCCAAAATCTAAGCAAAGCATCCATCACCATTGTTTATGTTGTGATGAAAGCATTAGGTTTTCACAAATTTGTGGAAAGCTATCCCATAAGTCCATATGTTGAGATCTACATGTGCTAAATGAAGGTGATTCTTTTATATTGTTTCAGTTTAACGCCTGTTCCAACTGAATTTGGGGTTTTGCTGAAATATAAATATATAAATATATATATATATAAGTAGCTTCCCTTAAAAGAAATGGGTCATACAAAGTTAAAGGAGAGCTAATTTAAAGTGTGATAGAGGCTGATATTTGTGCCTTTTCTCTTATCCTTAGTTTATTATAATGATCCTAAGTAAACATTGTTTTCTTCTAGTGTGCTACTCTGAGAAAAACCCAAAATTCCTGCCTGTGTTTAGATGATTAGCATAATGCTTAATAGCAAGCAAACATAATCCGAAAGCAACAAATAGTTGTCTTCACCATGCAGAATATTAAAGATCATCTTAAAGCTAGGCAACTTCAAATTTTTTCTGAGTGTTGTCAGGTCTTTAGAGCTATTGGCAAAAATCAATTAAATGACCGTGAAAGGATGCATGTTGTGTTGGTACACTTTAGTCTATTGTCAGTGCTTTTTACATTTCTGCATCTTGCAAAGAGAACACAATACTCTTATAGGAGTTGCTTTGTAAAACTAATAAAATAATTGAGTAGTTTTAATTTTTTTATTACTCAAGCTTATGTGAATTTGGAATTTTATTCTATAGCCCAAGTTGTATACACTTAACATGAAAATAATGTTGGTATTAGAATATGTTTCCCATCTGTTTTTTTATTTCCTCTTTGGTTCTTGAGTCCCCTTTGGACCATTGAGGGTGATGCTTTTAGGTCCTGTTCACAGGGAAAACTGAATTAAAATCAGGGCTGAGATGGGGTTTGGAATAGGGGAAGATTACTTTTCAAAAGAATTGTAGAAAATATGTAACTTCTAATATTGAGTTTGTGAGGCCTTAAATAGCATAGTACTAGGGTGCCTAACAAACTAAAAGCTGTATTTGTATTCTGAGCTGCTATTCTCTATAGGAGCTACAGACTGCTTGAGATTTTGTTTTAAACTTGACCTGTGCCTTATAGGTTGTGTACTAGTTAAAATGATGGCTCAGATTTATTTGAGAACATTTTTGTATTTTTTTCTGGGACTTTTTGGCATTTGTTTTATTTATGGTTTTACATTCATGATCTCTTTCCTTTCAACATTGGCTCTCCAGAGAGTAACTCTTTATAGTTTTTATAGCGTTCTCATGCAGTTGAATTTGAAGTATTATGTATGAAGGATTTTCCTAGCTGGTTTTATAGAATTGTTTGTGCATTAAGGTTTAAGATTAGCATAGAGGTTTGGATTTACTTAATCTAAGTTTCGTTTCTTCACACAAAAGTCTTTTAAATTTTTTTTCACCAGTTTAAGGTGGTCAACATAACTGGAAGGATTTATGATCTTTAAACTCTGATGGAAGGTTTAGAAATGGTCTTTTGTTGTCCCCACCCCCACCCCACCCCTTAGTCCAACAAGGTGACAGTATACAGGCAAGTGAAATCTTGTATTCTAGTGCTTCCCCTCATTTCTAATATAAAATAGTTGCTCAAAAAGTACATCTCTGGCATAGCTTATTAGTTAGGGGAGGCTGAGTGGGAGCATTCTGAACCATCTGTTTCGACCCCTTTAGCCTACTAGAATTTTAAGGAGAAATTTTACCACGGCTAATTTTTCATACTAGAAATTGAGGGTTTTTTGTTTTTGTCTTTTGTTTTTTGAGCAAAGAGAGCAGCAGCAAGTCTGAAGGAGGGAATTTTTATTTTCTACCCCTTTATTCCTAGGCATATTTCTGTTAGCCAAATTTTTGTTATGCGATGTGGCTGTATGTTATGTTCTTTTGGGAAAATGTTTCACTTGCTTTCCCTTAAAGCTTCTAATTGTTCTGTGAAGCATTCTTACAGGATTAAAATAAAGACATTCTTACTAGCTTTTCCATATAGTAAAGATGTAAAACCGCTATTCTCAGTAGTCTTTTAAATCTAAGAAAGTGAAGTAAATTTAAATTGCCTTGCTGATGTTTGCTTGAGCATTTGATATAGAAATCCAGGGGCTGGGTAATTGGAGTAGTCTCCCACCAGCAGCAATGAATGTTAAGCTATACTTTGGTATTAAAGGCAGCTGTTCTCTGACAGCTTATTTTAATCTTTAGTCACTCCTTGGGGATTAAGGAAGGTCTGATTAAAAAAAGATGATGCTGTCTATGATGTGTCATCACACAGTTTGAGTTCATTCAGTTATTTTCTAGATGATTTGGGGTCTTGAAAGCTGAACTCATTCCTCTAGTTTTCTATATCTGTTTTACTTGAGGCCCCCTCTCTTCTATGTTGTATACAAAATATATATTATGTCCTGAGGACAGAGGAAGGGGTGTTCTAAATTGTCTCCCTTATTCTATATGTAAATTAATTCTGTATCTTTATTCTTTTTGAGAATGGCCACACTATTCTATAAAGGAGAACTGATGTGGTTACTTTTATTTATAAGTGTCTGCTTAGATTCATGTCCTTTGTTTTAGTTTGGCTGTAAAAAGTTTTGTGGTTAAAGCTTAGCTGTCTAGGAGATTTAGTACTACCTACCCATTTAGGGTTATTTTTTTAAATGACTTTGTAGAATTTTTCTTAGCATTCTATTGCTATATGTGTATTTTTTTTTCCTACTAATTGACACAGGCTTATGAAATGGTTATCTTGTTTAGCCATTTCTTTGTCTTTTGGTTTTTTTTTGTTTTTGAGATTTCATTTGTGTTGGTTAATTGGCAGTTAGTTGGAGTTTTGACAGAAAAACAAGTACATGATATTTGCCTAGGCATCAGAATTTTTCTTCTGGGCTCCTAGACAATGAGCTTCTGATTTTATCCTTGTTTGAATGTGCCTTTGACATCATTTCAACTTTTCTCGGTTACTTGTTATATTCTGTCTTACCTCTTGTCATTTTAGTCAATAAAACTAGATCTTTGCTATCTTCTCTACTCTTACACTGTTTGCTGCCTTTCTCTGTTCTTAGCTCCTTTTGGTTGCTCTTGAGTTTTGTAGGAGGTCCCCATGAACATTAACAAGAACCTAGCTAGATTTCTTCTACCTTCAGAGCTTGAAACTCAAGATTATCCTTACTGCTTTTGCCCCACATTCAACAAACTTTAAAATTTTATAAATTTTGTAGGGTGTTTTGCTACTGGAGCAGAATACATACATTTCACTGGTAACTAAAGTTCATTCTCAGTCTGTGTAGTATCTTTTTCCAAATATAATCCTTGGGCAGCTCTTTAACTGTCTGACTTGGACACCATTTAAGGGAGTAGAGTTAGATACTTATCTGTGCTCCAGAAAGGTGGATGAAAAAAAACCAATTGATTCATGTCAGTTGAAGCAATGAAACCATTATACCAGGTATACTCAATTCCTACCCTCACGTATGTTTTCTTATCTTGGAAGAGGATTGCTCTCCTTGGCCACTTATTTCACAGAAGCTTATTTGTTTTTAACATTTCCAAAACAGTATACAAATTAAAACTTTTGACATCTGCGTGTAGGAATCCCGTTCTGCTTCCCGAAGTGGAAGTGCTCACGGATCGGGGAAATCTGCACGGCATACACCTGCAAGGTCTCGCTCCAAAGAAGATTCAAGGCGTTCTAGATCAAAGTCAAGGTCCAGATCTGAATCTAGGTAAGAAGGCCATTTTGAGATCTCTGCTGATATATCGTGTAGTTGATAAACTAGCAACAGTCTGTTATATGTTGGTATTAGCAATGGGGGCCAGAGGACTGAAACAATCAGGCTCCAGGAGTTGGGCTTTGGATCTTTCCCTTGTTTTTGCTGACTTAATCTTTTGTACTTGAGGTGTTTGCAGCACCGTCACTTCTCTCATGTGTTGTGGTTTAGGTGACCACTTTATACAGAGGTAAACACTCTAGTCAAAAGCCATGAATGTTATTAAAAATAAACCACTTGTGATGGCCTAAATTCTTAGTGGGCATAATAGGAAATACAGAATAAGGATGGCATTGGGAAAGATAAAGGTGTGCATAAACCAAACTAGGAGTGTGCCATGTGGTCCAATTTTCAAAAGAATTTTTAAGTATTTTTAACATATCTGTTTGTTTATTAGTCATAACTCCAAAGACTTTTCTCTTGCAGGTCTAGATCCAGAAGAAGTTCTAGAAGGCATTATACAAGGTCACGATCACGATCTCGCTCGCATAGGCGATCCCGGAGCAGGTCTTACAGCCGGGATTATCGCAGGCGCCACAGCCACAGCCATTCTCCCATGTCTACTCGAAGGCGTCATGTTGGGAACCGGGTAAGATTTCTGAAGACTATTTTGGAACTTTGTACTTGCTGATCTTTGTTTTAACAGTGGAGTTTTTAACAACTGGGTATTTATATTGGGACTTACTTTCCCTAGTAAGTCAGATTGTCCTCTGTCATGGACATCTCCCATGTAAAATTACTGGAACCTTTTGACATTCATTTTGTCTGGAACGCTTATAATATGGGGGTTTAATTTTACTGATACTAGCAATTTAATTTGTTGTATTTTCTGGTGGGTTTCATCTATGATCACAATATAATTTCCCTCTAATTTATAAAGCTTAATGTTTGTTTCATCCTTCTTGCTTCACACTGTTATCCTCATCTATTAGTAGCAACATTACTGTTTCTAATCTTAATGTGCTTAATTTACAAATTAAATTTTATAATATCTCTGATCACTTAAAATAGTCAAACATCTTTAAGCAGTTGTTACATATGCTGTACAGTTTTTGTTCTTTGTAGAGCAGCATGCCGGTGTCTCCTCTAAGTGCTAGGATATAGGTGTGTGCCACCACCACCCAGCTGGTTCCCATTTTAAGACAATGTTTCACTGTGGTGTGTCTCTCTTGCTGTCCTGAAACTCACAAGGTTAACCGGGTTGGCCTCTTAACGAAAAAGACCCACTTGCTCAGTGATGGAATAAAAATGTGTATGATGCTCCCAGCTCAAGTTTTATTTTTATCACTTTTTTGCAGTAGTTATATGCTACACACATAGAAGTCAGAAACCAACTTGGTTTGTCAAGCTAGAAGGGTAAAAGCAAAGGCTTTTACTCATTGAGCTATGATTTTGTTGGTGGGAATTGAGTTGTATAGTGGTTTACTGTAGATTAATTATTGCTGTGAGTTTTGGGTCAGTCAGAGTTGTGTGATCCCTGACTATAAACTAAATGGTCCACACTTTATTTTTTGAAAGGGATTGTACTGCTCTGATTTATGCCTGCTTGTTGTGATTTTTTTTTCCCCCTTAGAATAAATTCCTAGATGAATATCATCTGAGCTGAACTTCAAGCCCCAAAATCAGATTGTTAGATTTCTTATTAAGACTCTTAATAACCCTCCCCTCCTTATTTTTAATGTTGAATTTAGTTCTCTTGTGGGATTTCCTACCCTTTGTGGTTATTACACTATATGCCAAAATTTCTTTTCTGTTTTCTAGGCAAATCCTGACCCCAACTGTTGTCTTGGAGTGTTTGGGTTGAGCTTATACACCACAGAAAGAGATCTAAGAGAAGTGTTCTCTAAATATGGCCCCATTGCTGATGTGTCTATTGTATATGACCAGCAGTCTAGACGATCAAGAGGATTTGCCTTTGTATATTTTGAAAATGTAGATGATGCCAAGGAAGTAAGTAAATTCCCACTTTCACTTCAGTTAAAAACACCAATCCTGCTAACTGTTCTGATAACCAAGTGATTGACAAGGTTATTTGTTCTATAGTATAAAATTTAAGATCTAAGACATCTATAGATTTGAGTCAAAAGAAACTATTTCTATTTGGAATGTGTTAAATTCGGTGAAATTCTGAAGTTATTCTTAACCTTGTGCAAAATTACATGCCTATGAAGTAAAGTGTGACTTGGGGCAATTAGTCTTAAAACTAAGCTTCATAAGGTGCTGGCTTTAACCTGGTGCACTCTACTTCTTACATTATTTTGAAGTGAATTCCAAATCCATGACTCTGTAATGCTGTGTTTATATATAAACCATGACTTCATTATTTGAATTTCTTGCCTGACTCAGTAGAAAGTGAGAATGTGATTATCTGTTTAGGAGTGTGCAACTTTACATTTTAAACCCTAAACTTTTTTTAAAAAAAAAAAATTAGATGTAAATAATTATAAAAATGGCATTGAAATTTTAAATAAAAATCAAAAAGAGCCTTCTATGTCAAAAGATGTAAGATATAGGTAATAGAATTGACAGCCTTTGATGGTATCAGCATTTTGTATTTATAAACCTGTATTTGTTTTTGTATAGAGCTGCAATTTATAAACAGCCTTAAACTCAAAAAGATAAATCAAGCATTTTCATAAATTCTTTTGGCTTTGAATCATACAATGTCAGGCACAATTTTCTTCTAATTCCAAACAGCCCTATGTGGAGGGGAGCATTTGGACTCTGGTCAGCAAGTGCTAATTTATGGACACTGAAATTTAGGTTTCATAGATAGTAGTGTGCTGTATGTGTGTATAATCCCAGCATTTAGGATGTTAGAGACCGAGGATTTGGCTCAAGTCCTTCTAAATTTGTAGATAGGTATTTTGTAGGTCATATAGGCTGATATTGTAGTCTGCGTACTTTTTCATTTTTGTGGTAAATTGGTAGTACAGAGAAAAACCCATTTATAAATTGTGGGTCTCTCCTCACCCCACCCACACCCACACCCCCCGGCCAAAAAAATAGCTGTGAGATAATTAGATATGTTGTCCAGGGTGTATGTAACAATTATTTTATCTTTTGCAGGCTAAAGAACGTGCCAATGGAATGGAGCTTGATGGGCGACGAATTAGGGTTGATTTCTCTATAACAAAAAGGCCCCATACCCCAACACCAGGAATTTATATGGGGAGACCCACTTAGTAAGTTTACCTTCTTTGTGTGGTGATGGGTGGGCACTTGATTGGTCTAGAGGCACGGTGTGGGTATCTTTCTATCACACTCCATCTCCCCACCACCATCAATCTTGTGACATCTTTTTAGGAGAAATTTCTTAAACATCATTTATATGTACTGCCACATGTATATAAGATTCAGGGGCAACTTTGTGGAGGCGATTTCTTCACTACACTTTATGTGGGCTATGGAGATTATCTCATTTTCAACCTTAATGTTCATGTCATCTTCCCCGAGATGTACAACCCTCTCAACCCACAGGTGTTCCCACCTCTCGTTCTCATGTTCCTCTCTTTTTTCTTTCCTCTCTTAAAAATATACTGAGTCTAATTAATAAATCCACATGCTTCATGAATGTGTGGCTATCTACTGAATCATGCTCAACCTACCGTACATCTTTCTTAAAAAGTGGCTTATCTGTAGTTTTAGAATCTTCTTCCTGTTTCCCTGAGTTTGAGTCGGGAAAGGGGGATCGGTCAATATTGATGTCCCACTTATGGTTGAATACTCCTACACACAGTCTGCTGTCCAACACCAAAAGAAGCTTCTCTTAGGATTCGGTTGCTCCAAATCATGAATCCCAACATAAGTTTTGAATGAGTGTTTCAGTGAATCTAGACTTTACTGACTGGCTGCAGTGAGCTTCTCTGACCTTCCTGTCACCATACAGTAGGTGCCAATGACCTATTTCAGACCTCATACTTAAGCAACAGTTTATGATCCATCTTCAGAACCTCTAAATCAAATTTATTTTTAAAAATCGTGAGGTTCAATTGCAGGTGTTGAACATCTTACTCAAGTCTCAGCCTAAAATCAATTTTTTTATTTTTATTTTTTAATTTTTTTTAGGTAGGATATTAATGTAGCCCTAGTGATGCAAGCCTTTAATCCCAGTACTTGGGAGGCAGAGGCAGGCAGATCTCTGAATTCAAGGACAGCAAGAGCCAAGTGTAAACTCTCAAAACAACAATAAAACAAAACAAAGGCGGGATCCTTTTCATGCAACCTGGACTGGTGGTCTCAAACTCACAGGATTTCCTCTGCCTCTTTGGTGCTGGAATTAAATGTGTGCCACTGTGCCCAGCAGTTGGTTGACTTTTAAAGAGGTTTATTAGTAGACATCCCTAGTTTTTTGTTTTGTTTTGCTTTTGTTTTTTGAGATAGGGTTTCTCTGTATATCCCTGGCTGTCCTGGAACTCACTCTGTAGACCAGGCTGGCCTCAAACTCAGAAATCTGCCTGCCTCTGCCTCCCAAGTGCTGGGATTAAAAGCGTGCGCCACCACCTCCTGGACATCTCTAGTTTTGTGCAGGAAAACCAGAGACATTTGTTGAATCATATCCAAGGTGGTTGAGTTGAGTTCTGTTCTGTCTATGAGGGCCAGTTTTAGCAAGAGGGGGACTAAAAGACATATATTCTCATTTATAGTGGCAGTTCACGCCGCCGAGACTATTATGACCGAGGATATGATCGGGGATATGATGACCGGGACTATTACAGCAGATCATACAGGTAAGCTATATAGAAGTCAGTCCACACTGAAAGCATTTTTTTAAAAAAAAAAAAAAAAACCCTAAGCTTTTAGAATGTAAGAAATAACCTGGATTTAGGGCAAAATTTAAGAGTTGTCTAATTTGGTATGTAGCTGAATGCCTGGTTGGTTAAGAATGAAGAAAACCTTTGCCAACATATAGGTGGTGAAACTTAATTTTGTTTCTCTGTTATTATATTAGTATGACACCCAGTCACCAACAGTAATTCTAAATCTTTAGTGTAAACTTGTATAATTATGGGTCACAACTCTTGGCTTAACTCATTGGTTTGATATTTTCATGTTCAAGACTTGGACAATTGTAAACTATTTCCTATGGAAGTAAGTCTCTACTATTTAAAGTCCAGACTTCTACCAAAATGGCATCTTCCCACCCCAATAATCGTTCCTGTGTTTAGTGGTACTTGGGACTGAGAAATTAAAGGTCTTTATTGAGAGCCATTGTGCTGTTTCAGAACAGGCTCTTTAACATGTTAACTCTAAGAAATTGGGTTTTGTCCATTATTGTGGCATTTGTTTCAACTAAACAATTTTTCTGTCTTTACAGAGGAGGTGGTGGAGGAGGAGGTGGATGGAGAGCAGCTCAAGACAGGGATCAGATTTACAGGTGTGCCAAAGGTTTTTAAAATCGATACAGTAGAGTGCTTGTAAAAATGCTTGCCTGATACTTAAGCCGCTTTCCTCTTAGTGGCACAACAGGTTTTGTTTCAAGACAGGGAGGGTCCTGGAACTCCTATAGATCTGTCTGCCTCTGTTCTGTTTCTTATATTTTCCCTGTATTTCTGCATTCATGCTTGGATGTATCTTTGGAGGATACATATGTGGAGGCAGCCACATTTGTGAGCCGTCTTGGTAGGTGCTGGGAATCAAACTGCTAGGGCAGCCAGTGCTCTTCACAGTTACCTATCTCTCTGGCCATGGGATTTGATGTCTTAAAGTTTGCAAAAGTAGTTTTCTCTTTGGTTTTCTGAGACAAGGTTTCTCTGTTCTGGAACTCACTTTGTAGACCAGGCTGGCCTCCAACTCTGCCTGCCTCTGCCTCCCAAGTGCTGGGATTAAAGGTGTGCGCCACCACTGCCCGACTGCAAAAGTAGTTTTCAATAGACAGTGAAAAAGGATTTGTAGAAATTACAAATTAATTGAGATTACAAGAGATTATTTGATACCACCATTTTTTAGATAATGCATTTTGTAAGCTTTGAATCACATGGAGAATCACGTTTAAAACTTTATGCTTGCTAGGTCCATGTGCTCTTAAGTGTTGTTTTTAATTTACACAAGAAAATGAAAATAGGAAACTAAAGCTTGTCCATTAGTGGATTTTCTTTTGGATATTCATGAAAATGGCTTGAATGAATAGTGTTTTGTTGTGGAACATCATTTTTAAAAGTAAATAGATACTTTAATTATGTTTATTTGGTATTTGGACCTAATATATTACAATTTAAAGGTTGAGTGGAATCTTGTAGTTT
Organism: Montemys delectorum; assembly: GCA_019843815.1. NCBI lineage: Eukaryota > Metazoa > Chordata > Mammalia > Rodentia > Muridae > Montemys > Montemys delectorum. Next base: position 21,021 of record JADRCD010227528.1, read on the forward strand.
GGGAACTGGCAAAAGTTTGGCTTTGTGCTGTTATTAGCCCGATACCGTATAGATGTAGATGCAATCTTAATTTATTTACAGAAGACGGTCGCCTTCTCCTTACTATAGTCGTGGAGGATACAGGTCACGTTCTCGATCACGGTCCTACTCACCTCGTAAGTTACCTGGATGGGTTTTATCTGTTGTAATATGATGTCCTGCAGTAAACTGTCTTGTAAATTTGCAGTTCCATGCTGTTCTATCCCAACTGGTTATGTCTGCACATAGTTTCTCATCTGTGATACATGAATGGTTTAAATATAAGCTTACTAAATTGAATTTTTATTTCTTAAGCATTTATAAAGTTATCTAGTATTAATGCTTAAGTGAAAATCTTATGGGAATGATTTTTCAGGTTACAGAAAAAAACCTCCCATTTTAATACGTGATTTGTTTTCATTCCAGGTCGCTATTAAAGCATGAAGTTGAAGACTTTCTGAAACCTGCCATAGAGCTGGGATATTGTTTGTGGACAATATTTTCTATTGTCTCCTGTTTAAAAAGTGAACAGTGCCTAGTGAAGTTAGGTGACTTTTACACCTTTTATGATGACTACTTTTGGTGGAGTTGAAATGCTGTTTTCATTCTGCATTTGTGTAGTTTGGTGCTTTGTTCAAAGTTAAGTGTTTTCAGAAAAGTATGTTTTGCATGTATTTTTTTACAGTCTAAATTTTGACTGCTGAGAAGTTTCTATTGTACAAAACTTCATTTAAAAGGTTTTTCTACTGAATCCAGGGTATTCTGAAGATCGAAGCCTGTGTGTAAAATGCTATCAGATGGCAAAAAGCAACAATAAACAAGTTTGATTTTTAATTTTCTTTCTAAATATCGATGCTTAACCAGAACCATTCTTAAGTTATCAGTAAAAAAATAAATAAATAAGTAAAAATACTTTTCTTTCAGGAGTCCATGAAACTTGCCATATTCAATATACCTGCGATTAAGTGTTTAAAATATACTGTAACTCTGTACTGCTAGTTTTAGAACAAAAATCTTTCCATACAGCAAATGCTTAATGCTTACATTAATGTGGATTTGTCGGCCTTTATGTAATCTGTATTATATATAGCAGGGAATAAGAGCTACAGATACATGCCTTTAAAAGGCTGTTTCTTAAGGCGGTTACAAGGAGATAATGGTATTTCAACTAATTATCAGCAAGTGACAATACATTCCACCACAGATGGACTCTTGCTCTTCTAGCATTTAGACTATATGAAAATACTGGGTGCTTCAAAGTATGGAAGGAGAGAAGGGATCACCACACCTGTGTCATGGATAAAGACTGCCTGTTCATTTTTTAAATATGATTTTCAGGTCCTTTGCTTACCAAAGGAGGCCCAATTCACTCAAATGTTTTGAGAACTGTTTAAATAAACGCAAGAAAAATGCTGATGCAACTTGTTTTACAAAGAAGTGTTGGTTTTCTTTTTAACTGTTGTAATTAAAGTCCTGTAGTTTATTTAGTGCCTGGTGCAATATTGTTCTTCAAACTAACATTAAATCTATTTCTCAAATATATTGGCCAAGTAGATACTGGAATGAATGTTTCTGTTTGGTGCTAAGATTGTTTAAAATAACCTCCCCCACATATCCAAGTATTTTGCAAAGCATGTTTTTTAAAAAGTACCAGTTTGTTCGAGGCCAGCCTGGTCTACAGAGTGAGTTCCAGGAAAGCCAGGGCTATACCAAGGAACCCTGTCTTAAAGAAAAAAAAAGTTCAGCCCCTTGCCGGGCAGTGGTGACACACACCTTTAATCCCAGCACTTGGGAGGGAGAGGCATGCGGATTTCTGGGTTCCAGGCCAGCCAGGACTACACAGAGAAACCCTGTCTCAGAAAAAAGATTAAAAAAAAGTACCAGTTTGCTTCTGTTTAAGGCTGTTACATGTAGGGCTTACTTAGGGGCTTTTAGCACTTATATGTTATTTACTACATGCGGGTGTTTCATAAGTGTATAATACAATATGTATTATTGTAGTATCCATGTGCAGAGGAAGTTTGGCTTAGATTAACTTGATACAGTGCCAAGATTCAAACCTGTGTGAGGACTTTATTGTTACCTTATAGTTCCCCTAATAATTGTGGGGTTAACCTAGAGCTTCGAGTACGCAAGCACTGTGAACTACAGCCCCAGCACTGAGCTTAGGTTTATGGTACTAGTGCAGGGAACACAGTGCTACCTAGAGTAGCATTGTATTGTGGAATGTCTGGAAGTCCCCCCCTATAAATTTCATTGAAGTAATGAGGAACTCCAGTTTGGGGGCGGGGGGGGGCTAGAGGGAATAGTAGGGCTAAAAGTGGGTTTTCCAGACTGCTAGTAGAGCTCAGGATCACAAGTATCTGTCTGGACAGCCAAACTTACAGTAAATGTATCCCAGAAAGGCCCAAGCTGATGTTTTGATAACTGGGTTCCCTTTAGACCATTTTTATGAGGTAGCTTTTCAATTCCACTGTGTTGTTTCTTGTTACCTCCAGGATGCATTACAAGGAAAAAACCAGGGTTATACAACATAGGGTTGTTGCCTATAATGAATGTACTTGAGCATCAGATTAGTTTTGGTTTTTGGTTTTTTTTTTCGAGACAGGGTTTCTCTGTCCTGGCTGTCCTGCAACTCATTCTGTAGACCAGGCTGGCCTCGAACTCAGAAATCCGCCTGTCTCTGCCTCCCAAGTGCTGGGATTAAAGGCATGTGCCACCACCGCCTGGCTTTGCCAAACTTATTTTAAGTGTAGAAAAATGGTTTAGCTCTTCAAGGGGCTCCTAGCTTCCTGTAACTCCTAACTGCATAGGAACAGAAACCTTTTGCCCCCTGTATCTAGCACACCTGCAGAAAAAAATTAGGATCTTAACAGATTGAAGAATGGAATGTTGAGAGGATAAATTTTAAATGTGTCAAATGCTTGCCTAAAACCTGAGCAATTCTTGGGTTTTAATGGTAGATTTTGTCTCTTAAAACTGCAGGCTGGGGCTGGACAGTGGTGGGACATGCCTTTAATCCCAGCATTTGGGAGGCAGAGGCAGGTGGGTTTCTGAGTTCTAGGACAGCCAGAGCTACACAAAGAAACCTTGTCTCGAAAAACTGCAGGCTGGGACTAAAATGTAGTCCGTAAAGGAATGCTTAATCAAAATAGTTAATAGACCTTAACCCAGCCCACTGAGGTTTGTTATTGCAGATTAAAATAGGGCAGAGAAGTTCCACGATGGAGGAAGGTTCTAGTTTACAGAGGTAGTAACATATTGTGATGGCCACTTAACTGGCTACCTTCTAACAGCTATGAGTCTAACTTTGAGACTAGAGACCATCTTTACCCCCCCCCCCCCCCCCCCCCCGAATTCTGACATTGCAGGTGAACATATTCATGTTTGGGAGAAGTAACTCTTTGCTAATGGAGTAGACTTGGTTTGTTAGTACCTATGCCAACAATTTTGTTTTAGCTGATTGACTGGTTTATTTTAAGCCTGAATTTAATGGCTAAGATGCTTTGGGTTCTGAGATGGTGATGTGTACTGAATTGGTTCTATGCCCACAAACATGACACAGAATATTTCCCCATGTGTGACCAGTCAAAATCAAGAATAGTGCATTTTAGTGGCTGGAAAGATAGCAGTTAAGACCACTTGCTGCTCTTAGAGAGGACCTGACACTCTGTTCTGGACTCTTGAGGATGCACATAGCACACAGATATGCATGCATACAACACATGTTTTTTTACTGCTTTGGTAAAATTACAAAAAATCTGAAGTCAAGCAAGAGTGTTGGCTATAAAAACATAGAGACTGTTGTGGGCAAGAGAAGTTAGTGTGTAAAAGTGGTACAAACAGCTTGATGCTTTATGTTAGGTACAAGGTTCCTAGGAAAAGAAACTAGGGTCTTGGCAGCATAAGCAGATCGGAGTTTCGTGAACATGAGCATGGGCTTTTAATACTGGATGCTAGCTAGTGTTCAATTAGGTGAAGTTTTTTATTGAAGCAGGGTTTCTATGTAACAGCCTTAGGTGTCCTGGAATACACTTTGTAGACCTGGCTGGCCTCCAACTCAGACATCCCCCTGCCTCTGCCTCCCGAAGTGCTGGGATTAAAAGCATGTGCTGCCACCACCCAGTAAGTAAACTATTTTTAATAGAATGTAAACAGTTTTCCTTTCCTGACTAATGAGGGTATAGTGCACATCTGCATGCAGAGGCCATAGGAGGAGGAGGTAGATGCCTTTGTTAATTTCATTGAACTATAGAAGCTTGCATTTCCACTAGGTAGACTAGTCAGGGAACTCACAGGATCTCCCAGCCCTGGGGTTTAGGCATACAGCACCATACCAGGAAAGGAAATGATTTTCCTGAAGGTTAAATGCATTGTTTTGTTTGAAGTAAAAGGAGAAATGTGCTAGGGGTGGTGATATAGCTCAGGTAGAGGCCCTGAGCCCATGCAACTCAAAAGGGGATGGAATGGAGTCAGCTGGTGCTTGAGTTTCAAGTAGTCTGCCTCTATCCTGTAACATGTTGAAGATTGATTCCAGCAGTGATCAAAACTGACTGGGGGAGGGGAAGAGTGATGGGAGGAGGAGGTTGTTGAAAAACAAAGAGTGTAAGAAAAGTCCTTGTGAGAATCCCAGCTTGATGGATAACTCATGGGCCTGCAGGTGGTGCTATGGCTTCCAGGACTTACACGAACCCCAGACTGTAAACCATGAAGTGTGAGAACAGAAATCTGCAGAACTAAATTTTCTTATTTTATGCAATTTTAGGGACATTACTGTGCACCAGTCTGCCCTTGAAATTACAGCTCTGCCTACCTCTGTCTCTAGAGTGTAAGGTTAAAATGGGTAAAGTTTCCATTTTAAATTTGATGCAACAAAAACTAGTATCTTTTACTCATATATTCAATATGCAGTTAGAATGTTGGTCATTAAACTGTACTACCATAGGAGGTTAGGATGACAGGACACAGAAATTGTCAGCTCTGAGTGGAAAACATCTAATGAGGGAGAAAGGGACACTACGGTAAGAAGGACATAGTGAACAGTGAAAAGAACAGATTGCAAACCAAGAGTCATTTTGAGTTGTGAGATCAGAACCAGTGTCAGGAAGATGTCACAAGTCTCCATCTCTTGAAACAGCACTTGGACCAAACTTCATCAAAAGGAGCCTCAGAAGAATGAAATTGGACATGCTTCAGGCTCCTCCCATGTAGTTAATAAGGTGTAAAGTTAATGGTTCAGTGTGGGGCCAGGAGCTGGAATCACTGTTCCTGGCAGGGTCACCTCCATCCAGCAGAAGGTAAAAGGCTGTCTAGGAAGCAGCTGACACCAGGCGCCAGCAGGCCTGCTGACTCAGGCCAATATGAACATCCAAACCCTGTCACTCCATGCATGCATGCATGAGTACTGCAGCTGTTGTAGCGTGACCGGGCTTACAAATTGCCTTTCATGGCACTTGCCAAGTGGAGTGTTCAGTAATCCTGACTCCATTCCTTCTGAGCCTCTCAACCCAATGCCAGGCAGAGAAATAAATGGCAGTGATTTCTTTAGCAGTTTCTCCTGGGGTGAGTACAGTTAAAGAGGTAGACACCAGTAAGTTTTCATTCCTTTGCAGCCTCAAGGCTAGAAGTTACAGAAATGTAATTTGTCCTGTGGGTTCGATTATTACCATGTCTATTAACAGCTAGGCTGGACAATGGTGGCGCTTGCCTTTAATCCTATAGCTTGGGAGGCAGAGGCAGGCGGATTTCTGAGTTCAAGTCCAGCCTGGTCTACAGAGTGAGTTCCAGGACAACCAGGGATAACACAGAAACCCTGTCTTGAACCCCCCCCCCAAAAAAAAAACAAAACAAAACAAAACAAAAGACAGCTAAATGATTGAGACATCTGTATAGAGCTCAGAAACCGGAAAGCCAACACCAGGTATGTTGAAACTACACATATCAAGTAAAATGATGGACATAAGCCTGAGTGAGAGTAAGACACAAGGAGCTTCTAGTTGTGTTTGTACTGTAGTCTGGGTGGTAATCAGGAGTTTTTTATATGTGCCATATGCTTTTGTGTGCCTGAAATATTTAATAATGATGCTAGGTCACAAAATACCTTTCTTTACTCTTTTTGTAAGCATAATGAAGTACAATGTAAACACTAAAATGAAGTTAGGCCTGGAGGTGTAGTGAGCAGAGTGGCCAAGCATGAGTGAAGCCCTGGTTTCTATCCCCAGTACTGAAAAAAATGACTAGTCACATGACCACCTCTACATGCTATAATTTAGAATATTTCTATCACACCATCCCCAAACCATACAACATCTAAAAGTTATTTATACATCTGATATAAACTCATCATAATGATCCAACTGGAAATTAGATAATTATACTGGTAATGCAGAACCCTGGCCCTCAAGAAAAGGAAGCAGGAAAGGTGGCCCATAAGCCTTGGGCCCTTCAGTTTCTAGACTGTGGTGTCGGAGCCATGCTCTGAGCACAGCTGACTCCCAGACTTAAGAGAGACCCTGTTCAGGTCCTTGGGCTCTCTAGAACCTGTAGAGCAGATAGCCAAGGAGAAGGTCATTATCAAGGAAATCAGCTTGGGAACCTCTCAAGTATTTGGTTAACCGTGTGTACACACAGATTGAGACTCCCGACAGACTGGTCCAAGGAAGAAGTGAGCTGAAGAACTACCCAGTCTCATTCAGGGCTGGTAGATGTTCACACTTTACTCTTCCCAACTGGAAATGCCTTGTGGCTGCTGCCTCTATAACCTCACTTTATGGAAAGGACTAATCTAGTCCTAACCTAGCAGTTCTAAGCTCCCCAATGTATGTGCTGGGAACCAAACTTGGGGCCTCTAAGAACAGCAACCACTTAACTACTGAGCTATCCTCCAGCCTATCCACTTATGTGTTCATTCATTCACTCACTTCACATCCAGACTGCTGCCTCCATTCCCACCCAGTACACATAGCTCCCCCATAGTCCCCCCTTCTCCTCTAGTGGCACTCCCTGCCCCGGGGTCAGCCTGGCTTTTTTGTTTTGATTTTTTTACTCCAAATAATAAAAGAAAAACCTCAACCTATTTAGAGTTTTTGCTACAGAGCTCTGCTGAACCCTGGGCTCTCTAGAACCTGTGGGGCAAGTAATAAATGAAAGGTTTTCTTTCGACATTCACTCTTAACTAGCTTAAATGTCTCAAAATGAGCAATTCTACTTCCTATGTAAACTTTTAAGTATCACTTATTTAATGTATATGAGTACACTGTCGCTGTCTTCAGACACACCAGAAGAGGGCATAAGATCCTATTACAGATGGTTGTGATATGGTTGCTGGGAATTGAACTCAGGACCTCTGGAAGAGCTGTCATTGCTCTTAACTGCTGAGCCATCTCTATAGCCATAAACTTACTTCTTTTCTTTTCTTTTTGGTTTTTTGAGACAGGGTTTCTCTGTACAGCCCTGGCTGTCCTGGAACTCACTCTGTAGACCAGGCTGGCCTTGAACTCAGAAATCCACCTGCCTCTGCCTCCCAAGTGCTGGGATTAAAGGTGTGGGCCACCACCGCCCAGCAGTAAACTTATTTCTTAGCAGAACAAAATCTAGCCCAAGAGAGCTAAAGGCTGGCAAGGTGCTGTGTACCCCAAATTATCACCAGCTACATGGGAGACCCGGGCATAAAGATCAGTTGAGCCCAGGAGTTCAGCACTAGCCACTAGCCTGGGCTTATATGGCTCTGTTCCAAAAACTCTTAAATAGGCTGATTTGTTTTACAAATTTTTTATTTTATTATAACTAGATTTAAAACAAACAAAAGAAATGGGCTGGAGGGCTCAGTAGAAGAGTGCTTGCTACTTTTACAAAGGTTTCAAATTTGGTTCCCAGCACCCACATTGGGCACCTCAGAGTACCTGTAACTTTAGTTATTTTGCCCTACTTAAGTACCTGCACTCACTTGCACACACACATATACTATGCATATATCATATGCACATACATATAATGAAAATAAATCTTTTTTGGTCTTAAGGCATTTATTTTAGGAAGAGGAGAGAGAGAGAGAGAGAGAGAGAGAGAGAGGATAAAAAAGAGAAGTAGAGGCTGGCCATGGCCACGTGGAGAGAGGAGGAAAGGGGGAGGAGTGAGCAAGAGGTGAGAGTAAAGACAAGAAGAGTAAGAGGTTGAGAGAGAGCAATAAAAATATTAAGGAATAAAACAAGCAAGGTGCAGGAAAATTGTCTCAGTGGCACTTAAGAGCACTTGTTACACCTGTAGAGGACTCTAGTTTGATTCCCAGCACCCACATCGTGACTCACAATCATCTATAGCCCTAGTTCTATAATATAAGATGCCCAGATCTGACATCCTCAGATATCAGCATGTATGTGATGCATTTACCTGCATGCAGGCAAAATGCTCATACACACAAATTTTAAAAAATATATATTAAAAACAAGAAACAGCAGCCAGGTGGTAGCTGCTCAAGCCTTTAGTCCCAGCACTTGGAAGGCAGAGACAGACAGATCTCTGTGAGTCTGAAGCCAGCTTGGGCTTCAAAGTTAGTTCCAGGACAGCCAGGGCTACACAGCGAAACCCTGTCTCAGAAAACCAAAAAGCAAACAAACAGCAATAAAAGAAAACCCTCCACACACCACAGACACTGCAGTGCCCAAATCCTCCACACACCACAGACACTGCAGTGCCCAAATCCTCCACACACCA
>JADRCD010227530.1:0-21821 GCA_019843815.1 Montemys delectorum
CTACCTAGCATATTTGAGTTAAACAGTGTTTTTATTCTAAACTTTACCTTGCAAACATAAAACAGGAAAGTAAATATTCTTTTTTTTTAAAGATTTATTTATTTATTATTTGTAAATACACTGTAGCTGTCTTCAGACACACCAGAAGAGGGCATCAGATCTCATTACGGATGGTTGTGAGCCACCACGTGGTTGCTGGGATTTGAACTGAGGACCTTTGGAAGAACAGTCAGTGCTCTTACCCGTTGAGCCATCTCTCCAGCCCAGTAAATAAAGTTCTAACTCATAATTAACTGTATCAGTTTTTAGCCTGACTATCCATCCCTATTAAGTTTGAGCCTTAAAAGCCAGTTTTGAATTGAAGATTTTCTAGTATTAAAATAATATTTTTTTCTTTTTTGGTTTTTCCAGTCAGGGTTTCTCTGTGTAGTCTTGGCTGTCCTGGAACTCACTCTGTAGACCAGGCTGGCCTTGAACTCAGAAATCCGCCTGCCTCTGCCTCCCAAGTGCTGGGATTAAATGTGTGTGCCACCACCGCCGGGCTGAGCAATGTATTAACCCTTATTAACAAGTCAGCCTGAGTCTGAGAACTTTCTCAGGCATAAAGGCTGTTATTTAATCTCTATTATTGAGTCAATGTTTATATTTATGATCTCTATGAAAATCTATTGATTTGTTTAAGAAAATACTTCTAGCTGGGTGGTGGTGGCGCACGCCTTTGATCCTAGCACTTGGGAGGCAGAGGCAGGCAGATTTCTGAGTTCGAGGCCAGCCTGGTCTACAGAGTGAGCTCCATCTTCCTCTGCCTCCCAAGTGCTGGGATTAAAGGTGTGGTTTTTGAGGCAAGAGCCCATGTAATCCAGATGATGTCATGTTGACTTTATTTTGTCTTTTGCTAGTTTGAGTAGAATGTATCATTCTCAGCAGATCATTCTTTTTTTTTTTTTTTTTTTTTGAGACAGGGTTTCTCATGTGGCCCTGGCTGTCCTGGAACTCACTCTGTAGACCAGGCTGGCCTCCAACTCAGAAATCTGCCTGCCTCTGCCTCCAGATCATTCTTTAATTTGTTCCTGGTCCCTGTCTTCTGTTTAGAGACATTCTTTTATTATATTGAGTTTAGGGACCAAAGAGAGTCTTGGTGCAGCTGTGTCCTCTCCTCAGACTATCATGCAATATATCAGGAGACTCACAGAGGCAAACTAGACACAAGAATAGCTTCAATAAATGATCTTTGTTCCTGAGGATTACAGAACTGCAAAGCACATTAGTGCTAGGCAGTCGAGTGAAGAAGGTGCTCCACTTTTCCCTGCCACTGACTGACTGGCACTTGAATTCTTCTTTATTTATACAGAACACAATAGGCAGGGATAGATTCATGTTGTTTCAAAACAAAGATCATTTTATTCTTGTTCTGGACACATGTTTTGACTTCCTCTTGGTCATAATTTTAGTCCTCATTGATAAACCAACTGTGACAGAACTTTTCTAAGAAGGGGAGGTCTTAATTCTTCATTCTCTTAATCATTTATCCTCAACACTCTTTGTCCATCACTTAAAGCCCCTGTGTAGGGGAAAGATAGCTCCAGCCAATCTAACTTTCTGGCTGTCTTTTTCTGGAGGGCCATACCATATGAGGCTCTCAATCTTATACACTACATAATTACTGGAGGGTATAGTAGCAAAAGGCTTTTGATCTGATCTGCTGCCTGATGGGTTTATAAAAAGATAAAGAGATATAAGATATGTTCTATGGGGGTGTGGGGAGGTATGGGGAAAGAGCATGTTTCAGCGGGCCCATGCCAAGGCATCTCTTCCCACTGAGAGACCAGCCTTATGATGATGGTATAGTATAGAATGCATATTCAGGGCATGGGGAGGGGAGTTAGGAGGGTAGTAGAGGCAGAGAGAGGGAGAGAGAGAAGAGAAATAGAGGTTGGCCATGGCCGTATGGAGAGAGGGGGGAAGAGAATGGGGAGAGATGGGAAGCAAGAGGGAGCAAGAGAGCAAAAGGCAAGAACGCAAGAAAGAAAGGCAAGAGAGAGAGGAGGGGGCAAGCAGCCCTTTTTATAGTGGGCCAGGCCTACCTGGCTGTTGCCAGGTAACTGTGGGGTGGAGTTTAGACAGAATGCTAACACTGCCAACTCCTCTAGCTCACTGGATCTTGTTTACCTTTTAAAGTTTACTTGGTTTGTGTTATCTTGCTCCTGAATAAGTACAGGGGCAGATGCTCCAAGAGTATCCTGCAGTGGAGCCTCATAAGGAGACCTTTGGTGTCCTTTTGTGAGTCACAACCTCCTGTGCATAAGAAAGACCTCCAGTTGGGACCAGATAAGGATATTTCCTAAAAGCAGGAGGGGTAACATTCTCAGGACTTTCCTGGGGTAGCTTAGAAGTAGTACTCCTGGGAGAAGGCACAGATGATTCCTAAGAAATTTCCCATCAATCCAATATATTTCCAAGTTGTACAAATATTAAAAGTCCCCCAAGCATGCAACACGTGGAAATCAAGACCAGAGTGGGAGACACAGGAATGGGCTGCGACTGCATCACCTGGCTCAGCTTTGCTGGGCCATTGTTAAGAAGCTCTGCTGGCACTGGGCGTTGGTGGCACACGCCTTTAATCCCAGCACCTGGGAGGCAGAGGCAGGCGGATTTCTGAGTTCGAGGCTAGCCTGGTCTACAGAGTGAGTTCCAGGATAGCCAGGGCTACACAGAGAAACCCTGTCTCGAAAAACCAAAAACCAAAAACCAAAACAAAACCAAGAAGCTCTGCTGGCTTTATAACTCTCTCTGTTCCCATTAGACATGGCTGTGCTGTGGTACGGTGCTCAGCAGCCAGCTGAGCATGCCAAAGCTCTTCCTCCACCACTGCCCTGTGCTGATTATCAGCTTGCCTCAGGTGTGGAGCACAGTGAGGCTGTACTTAGTACCAGCCTGTCTTTATCCTCCCCTTTGAGGAAGTCTCTGTTCCACTCTCTATAGTTCTTCTTGTGTGTGCCAGCATGTGCTCTGAGAAGAGGGGGTTGGATGGGGGAGAAACAAGTTGGGGTTCTCTAAGAAGGTTAAATGGAGCTAATTACTCCAACTGGCCTTTCTTGTAAGGATCCTATGAGATTGGCCCACCAATATTGTATTAGAGTTATCTAAAGGAACAGAACTAATAAAATGAATATATATATCTAATATATATATTGTTATATATATATCTAATATATATATTGTTTAGATATTGCTCTATAATATATGGGATCATTGATGGGGGGTTGGGAGAGATACTCTGCAGGATGGATTCAGGCTTCTCAGCGGCAGGGGATCAGCCTCTCAAGGACTGAACACTGACAGCCTCCTAGAAGCTCTTATTGCTACACAAAAGGCACATTTAGCAAGTCAAATTCCACATAGCAACACTTCTTTTCTGATCTAGGGGTTGTCTTCAAAGACCCATCACCTAAGCAATTCTCAGCCATAGGAGACTTCCTCGTTTGCCAGGCACAGCTAGAAAATAAGCTTTGCAAAGGTTCTGAGAATCCATCAAATCTCAGATAACAATCACTCCAGATTCATGCCATATACATATATATTCATAATATATATAAATATATTTTCGAGACAGGGTTTCTCTGTGTAGCCTTGGCTGTTGTGGAACTCACTCTGTAGACCAGGCTGGCCTCAAACTCAGAAATCCGCCTGCCTCTGCCTCCCAAGTTCCCAAGTGCTGGGATTAAAGACGTGCGCCACCACTGCCCAGCCTATATATTCATTTTATTAGTTCTGTCATATATCTCAAATGGGGATTAGCAGATTGACTTACGGGGTGTGGTCCAAGTAGTTCAACAATGGCTGTCTCACAAATGAAAGGCTGAGAATCAATAATTGTTCCTACAGTGCTGGATGTCTCTATCTGGTGCTGGAGTCCAGGATGGTTCAGGAGAGCTGCTGGTCTTCAGTCTACGTTGGTCAATCTAAAGACCCTAGATTTGATATTGGCTGCAGCAACATAGATGAACTTGCCAGCAAGAATAAACCCAGCTGGCAAAAAGCAGTTTCCTCTTCCACATCCTTTTATGTGGCTGCCGCCAGAAGGTGTGGCCTACATTTAGGGTGTATCTTCCTGTTTCAAATAATAGCATTAAGAAAGTCCCTCTCACACAACCTTCACTATTACCTGTGTCCTTAGCTGAGTGGTGGCGATGCAAGCCTCGGGAGGCAGAAGCAGGCGGATCTGTGAATTCAAGGTCAAGCTAGTCTACAGAGTGAGTTACAGGATAGGACAGCCAGGGCTATACAGAGAAATCCTGTCTGGAAAAACAAGCAAACAAACAACCAAAGAGACCAAAAAAAAGAAAGAGAGAGTGAGAAAGAAGGAAAAAGAAAAGGAGAAGAAAGAAAAGTCATTTTAGGAGTGCCTAGCAGCTGATTTTGGAATATCTCAAATACTTACAAAGATCCTGCTTCCTGCAGGGCGGTGGTGGCACACGCCTTTAATCCCAGCACTTGGGAGGCAAAGGCAGGTGGATTTCTGAGTTCAAGGCCAGCCTGGTCTACAGAGTGAGTTCCAGGACAGCCAGGGCTACTCAGAGAAACACTGTCTTGAAAAACAAAAACAAACAAACAAATAAAAAAAGATCCTGCTTCCTAAATTCGCATTTCTTTGCCCAGCAAGGACAGCCCCTTTGTGGCATTCATCATTGTTGTCAATATTTTCTTGTTTACCAACTGGGCTCTATCAATCCCCCTTCACACACCCAAGCAGCCTAGGCACTGTTCCAGTGCTGGGGAACAGGCTAAGTCAGCCTCTCTCTGTCTCTCTCTGTCTCTCTCTGTCTCTCTCTGTCTCTCTCTCTCTCCTCTCTCTCCTCTCCTCTTCCTCCTCCTCCTCCTCTTCCTCCTGCTCCTCCTCCTCCTCCGGCTCCTCCTCCTATTCCTCTTTCTCTTCCTCCTCCTCCTCGTCCTCCTGCTCCTCTTCCTCCTCGTCCTCCTCCTCCTCCTCGTCCTCCTCGTCCTCCTCGTCCTCCTCGTCCTCCTCGTCCTCCTCCTCCTCCTCCTCCTAGCTCATCTCGGAGACACCATAGGCAGGAGCCTCATAGTGATTAAGAACCAAAAATCAGGATCCACATCAAATGTTGTAAACATAAAATGAAGCAAAGCAATGTTAAGTCCTTGGTGTCTGTTTGGGGGGGAGGGGGGAGAACTTAGCTTCTTGGAGACATAATTAAGGGGTTGGCCCTCTACAAATAAGGAGGGTTGCTTTGTCAATTTGATACACAATGCAGACTATGGGAGAAAGAATCTCAACACAGGGATCGCCTGTTGGGGGACTGATTATCTTCATTGTTACTTAACAAAGAGGGCCTGGCCTGCTGTGAGTTGAACCACACCTAGGCAGTGGTTCTGTAGAGAGGGGTTTAGAGCCAAGGGCTGTCCACCCAGGAGTCCATGTGTTCTTCCCAAGGATGAACCAGGAATTGCACTGCTGGGACTAGATATCCCAGGGTGAGGTGGTACAACACAAGGGGGGGGGGGGCCCCTTTTCTGGGAAAAAAGGGGGGGGGGGGCGGGGGGGGGGGGGACTTTAAGGGAGGGACTGGTAAGGGGGTGCTGTGATGGGGATGTAAAGTGAATAAAAAATAAATTATTGGGAAAAAAAAGAACTGACCATCAAAAGGGAAAGACCCAGAAAAAGGAAACAAGATCATTGAAGCAGAAAGCAAGTAGTGAAGTAGAATTAAGTTAAAAAGAGAGACTGATTATTAGATTCATTAGTTTATTCAGTGATTTACTTAAAGCACTGCTTGTACTGCCTGTTTGCCTTGCATGACTTCACTTGTACATGGAACGCAGTGACCTGGAGAAGTAGCTAAAACAATGGGTCGTTGCCCTTAATAACCTGCAGACTGCTAGCTCAATAGCCCAACCTTGCCCAACCTTGAGGTTTAGAATATAAAATGAGAATGCAAACTGCACCGAGATCAAAGCCTTGCAGGAGCTGCCCTGGCTTCTGTCCATTGTGACATGTGACATCTCCTCTCGTCCACTCTCATTGGTGTCAGAGTGCTTATTCCAGAAAGAGTTCCACAGTAGCAAAAAAGCACCTGCAGGGTAGGGTCTGTCTCCAAAGCTTCTTGGCTTCCAGTTGATCTTTAAGCTGGTCTCCCCATAGGCCCCTGGACCACTTCTTCCTTTGATCCCATCCAATTTCATTTTCTTGGCTCAGAAAGAATATAACCCCACCCCCAATCCCCATGGATGCTGTTGTTGGATGGAAATAAAAAGACAAAAACAAACAAACAAAAAAACACATCAGGCCCTGGTTGGTGGATGTATGGGCACTCCAGTTGTGTGGACGGTTAGCTTTTTCCCAGGTGGGAAAGACTCACTCTGTAGACCAGGCTGGCCTCGAACTCAGAAATCCGCCTGCCTCTGCCTCCCAAGTGCTGGGATTAAAGGCGTGCGCCACCACCGCCCAGCCAAGACATCTTTCTTTATCCGACCATTGTCCTGACTCCCTACCCTTTGGTTCTAGGTTAACCTGAGAGCTAGCTGAGCATTGTCCTGTGACCTAGCCAGCCACGTTTCTCCATGGTTTCTGCTGTGAGTTCTTTCCCTGACTTCCATCAATGGCAGACTAACCCTGGAAGTGTAATCAGATTCTCCTCCCTCTAGACTTGCTCTCTTCCCCTCTGACAAGGTCAACTCTGCATGGAGTCAGCTACTCTGATTCACAGACTGAGCAACCAATCCAGGCTCCCTTCCTTTCTGTCTACTCGCTATCACAGACGGGGGCTGCTCAAACCTGCCCCCAAAGCTCCCCTGTCCTAGACCACATACTCTTCCCCTCACACTCTGGCAGATTTTCTCCAAATCCCGTGACTATTACTAAAAAATAGCAGCTGGTGGATGGACAGGGAAGGGGTGGTGGTAGCAAAGGTAAGATCTATGCAGTTTCCTGGTGTCCCTGTGTGTGTCTCAGTATTGGAGAAAGGCAAGGAAAAGATTAGGAATCCCAAACATTTACAGAGCACACACGCTTCCTGGGAAACGCCATGCCTCCAGCATTACTGGTTTTGTGAGCTGCTTCTTGGGAGCCCATCAGCCATTCTGCTATTGATGCCCTGACTCCCCACTGGGGCACAGCCTTCTCAGCTACACCCACCTTCAAAGCTGAGCCATCCATACCCTGCTGACCACACTAAACAGCTCTGCCTGGTATGAGCTCTCATTTGGACCTGAGGAATGGCAGCCAAGCAAGAGCAGAAGAGACTGTTGCTGCTGCCCCAGAGGCAGAGCTGTAGGGGCATCCTGTGTGGGCAAGAAAGCCTCAAAGAAACCACAGAAAGCCAGCCCAGAAGGTCACCCCAGGGATGGGGATGGAGAAGCTGTGGCTCTGGCCCGAGTCCCCCAGTTTTGGGAGCTCCCAGAGACTCTCATAGTGCTTTGGGTTTCTGGGTTCTAATCTGTCAAATGTATAATGAGCCATTGTCTTCAAGTCATTCCACACACATCTGTATAAACAACCAATTTCTTTTATTTATTTTTATAAAACTGAGAAAATATATATTCTTTTGAAATACTTCACAAAAATATACTTTCATGTCAACCAGCTATATTGTTGTCACTTTAATTTACCATATAATATTCCATTCTAGGACCATACTTCCCATTAAAGAATATTCATTTCTTTCTCTATTACAAACATAGAATTGGTTTATACATTAGTACTATTATTTTTGTAGGAGCAATTTAGTCCTGTCAGCAAAGAGACTAGAATGCCTGAGGGACAGGAAGGGCTGGGGAGAGAACCAAGTACTAAAATAACATCACTCACACAATGTTTTATTTGTGTGTTTGTTCAGACAGTCATCTACAGCCCAGGCTGGCCTAGAACCTGCTATTTGTAAGGACCACTTTGAACTCTGGATCCTCCTGCCCCACATGTATGCTGGGTACAAGCAAGCAGAAGCTCTGTTAGTGTGCTTCCTTCTCAGTGGCTGGTTTAGCCCGCCTTCTTCTAAGGGTGCCACAGAAATTCCACCTGAGAGTTCTCAGGGGACAGTAGATTGCCGAGTGGCACCAACGGAGGCAGCAGTATATGGTTTCATTAGCCACACTTTCTTTTCTGTCTCCCTAGCACAGGTGAGATAGAAGTTTGAACACTTGGGTGTCCCAGACTCCCTTGCAGCAGTGTTCTACTAAGGGTCACACATGGACACATTTCTTTGCAGGGCGGCAGCAGCAGCAGACAGCCTGGGCATGAAGACAATTGGTAGGGAAATTTCCTTACCCCCATCTCCACAGTGCATAGTGTACACTGCCATGCATAGATCTTGTGGAATACTTGTTGCCTAAACCCTAAGCTCTCTCTCTGAAACACCTACAGTTTGGTTAACTCTCTTGATTGACCCAAAGTGCCCCTTTCACTCAGTCCTGAGAATCCAGTGGAGGCTGTGCTCCAGCTGACAGACTTTTGCAGTTGGACAGACTCTTCCAAAACTAACAGCTGGGCTTCTATGAAGAATACGAGTGCTCCAGTAGAACACTATGTGAATTTGATGCTCAGCATGGGAGAGGCATCATATGCAAGCAGGATCTATGGCTAATGCACAACAGAGGTCCAAGGGAACAGAGACCAGTTGGAGGGAAGAGGCGATCCAGTCATTGCACATCAGAGGTGCTGGAAGAGAGCATAGTGACAGCCGTGAGGAGAGGCTAGCATTCTTATGTGACTGGGTGTAGTGTTCTCTGCTGCACCTGGGGCTGGTGGCTGCATTGGTTCAATGGGACCAGCAGTGTAATTGCTTCAATACAATGGTACAGAAGTATTCAGTCAGCTCACACGTGTGCTTCTCACAATCATACCAACTTTAATGTGAACACAAATACTTTTTTTTTTCTTTCTTTTTTGGTTTTTCTGAGACAGGGTTTCTCTGTATAGCCCTGGCTGTCCTGGAACTCACTCTGTAGACCAGGCTGGCCTCGAACTCAGAAGTCCACCTGCCTCTGCCTCCCAAGTGCTGGGATTAAAGGCATGCGCCACCACTGCCCAACTGAACACAAATACTTTTTAAAGATATGTGCATGTGGAGTCCAGAGGACAATTTCTGGTGGTGGTCCTCCTCAGGAGCTGTTTTGTTCATCTCCTTTGCTTACTGGCCCTGTGACTTTCTCATTAGATTAGTTTGGTCACCTAGCCCTGAAGATCCTCCTATTTCCACAGCCCAAATGAGGGTAGCATGCATGTGGCACCATGGCCAGGCCCAGTTCTTTACGTGAGTGCTGGGATCTGACTCCACTGTGAGCAAGCACCGCACTGGCATGGTCTTCTCTCTAGCCCCCCAGTGTGTTTCAATGCTCACTCACCCAGAACACCATCTGTCTGTTTGTTTGAGATGGGTTCTCTGTGCAGCCCAGACTGTCCTGGAACTCTCTCTGTAGACCAGGCTGTCCTCCAACTCAAGAGATCCACCTGTCTCTGCCTTCTGAGAGCTAGGAGTAATGTTGTGTGCTACCACCTAGCTCCATTACATCAATCATTTTGTTTGTTGTTGTTTGCTATTTTGAGACAGGGTTTCTCTGTGTAGCCCCAGCTGTCCTGGAACTTGCTCTCTAGACCAGGCTGGCCTCCAACTCAGATCCACCTGTCACCACACCATTTCTAACAGGCATCAGGACTGAAGATCTTTCTGCCTGGCCAGATCTGGACCATTCCCCCAAGGCTTATTTGTTAAAGGCCAGGTCCCCCGGGCAGCGTCAGTGTAAGTGGTTGCTTATGGGAGTTCTTCAGTCAATGGGGGTGGGTCTTGAAAGGATTGTGGGATCCCCTTGCTCTCTTTTGCTTCCTGGTTATGAGGCAAATGATTTGCTATCATGTGTGCTGTCTCCAGGCACAGAGTAACAGCAGCAAAGCATGGACTGGGGCCGCAGACAGAAAAGCCAAAGCTTCTCAGAGGTGATCTACCTAGGCACTACTATGAAGAGGAGCTGACTGTCACATGTGCACATATCACCTAACAAACAAGACAGGAATCAGTGACCTGCACTCACCTGGGCTCCTCGGAACCTGCTTCATCGCTGTCATCATCGCAATGGAAGATGTCTTTGAATAGGAAGTCTTGTTTGGGAGCCGAGGGTGTTTGGATCTGGCTGTTTTTTTTCTCCATCTTCTTGTCTAACTTTTCCCTCAGCAAAGGCAGACTGTTCTCATATAAGTAGTCAATGATTTCTGCAGAAAAGATATAAGCCTCTAATTAAGGTCAAAGGTTGCAGGACCTTAACGATAATGTCCCACACCTATTAGCACGTGGAAGAGCCAATTATCTGGTGCAGTCACTTAGTCTTTGAAAAAACCCTATAAGGCAGACATCATTCCTCCTCCTCCTCCTCATCCTCCTCCTCCTTCTTCGGTACAGGTGACTCTCTGGTGTACACATGTGCACACACAAGCGCCTATTTGTGTGGAGGCTAGAGGCTGATGTCAGTGCGTCCTCAATTGTTCTCTGCTTCTCTTCTCCAGACTGGGCAGCTCTGTAGACTTGGCTAGAGTCTTGTCTTTGTCTCTCTAGAACTGGGATCATAGGTGTGCACTGCCACCACCCAGCTTCACATGTGTGCACACACAGCTGCTTAGTAAACACTTTACTAAGACAATTCCCCAGCTTCCTCTAATCAGCCTTTGCAGTAAGGACACTGAAGCATTAGTCATGGCCTCAGCGAGGAGATGAGCTGGGTAGTTATGTCTGCACAGTACAGAACAGTGTTCTAGGACACTCTTCAGGACAGGGTCCCTGCCTGTGGCTCCAGGCACAACAACTTCATGAGGCAGCAGAGCACAGCACACTGCCCTGAGAACCTGCCAGAGTCCTGGACTCAGCCTGGAGGGGTGGACACTCTGGAGACAGGTTCTCATATGGCTCTGATAACGCTGTATAACAGAGGCTAGCTTTGAACTCACAGAGATCCCAATGCCTGTGCCTCCGTATTGTTGGGATCACCACACTGGGAACCACACCATACTCCTAACTAAACAAGGATTTGCATACTGACCTGGAAAAGTCTTTTTCTGCCAAAAGGGGACGCAGGCAGCTTTCAGCTTATAAAATTTTGCCTGAACAAAAGGTGGAGGAACATCCCTTTAGAAAGGAAAGGTAAGAAAAAAACGTGAGTGAGCACGTTGTCAGTTCTTTTGGTGATGGGGTCTTATGTATTCTGTGCAGGCCCAGGACATTTTATTCAGTCAGGCATGACTCCAGATCCTCCTGCCTGTAATGCAATCCCAGTAAATCACTGTATCTAGGGTAAACATTAGAATGAAATAGCTGCTTTTTACTGTATCTAGAGTAGACACCAGAATAAAGAGTTGTTTTCTAAAAATACTTTGACCTTGAAGAAATCTTTGTGGGAAACAGTGATTCTTTTCTATTATCTACAGAGTTGTATTTCTTTTTCTTTTTTTTCCTTTCTTTTTTTTTTTTTTTTTTTTTCGAGACAGGGTTTCTCTGTGTAGTCCTGGCTGTCCTGGAACTCACTCTGTAGACCAGGCTGGCCTCGAACTCAGAGATCCGCCTGCCTCTGCCTCCCAAGTGCTGAGATTAAAGGCCTGCGCCACCACTGGCTGGTCAGAGTTGCATTTCAGAAGGAGCTGCCCAGCCTGTGCATGGTTTTGGTTACAAGACAGTCCGGGGCACACCTGGAGTGTCTTGTATTATTGGGTACTGCAAACAGCGAGCAATGAGGATTAAAGTTGCAGTGCTGTGCTATGTT
Organism: Montemys delectorum; assembly: GCA_019843815.1. Lineage (NCBI taxonomy): Eukaryota > Metazoa > Chordata > Mammalia > Rodentia > Muridae > Montemys > Montemys delectorum. Next base: position 11,758 of record JADRCD010227530.1, read on the forward strand.
CCTTCATGAAACACATAGATTAGATTAGGGGCTCTGGTTTGAGGAACTAATTTTACCCAAAAAACAACTTTTGTGTAACAATCAAGAAATACACTCCGCTTGCCTTGTTCAAGGTCCAGTTCATCGAGGCTGGGCCTCCCGACTGCCTCAGAGCTGGATTATATTCTCTGTGACCCTCTTTCTTTGATTGTCCTGAATAACTTAGAACCCTGACAACTGCCTTTACCCTGTGAATGCTAGCACCTGATTCTATGTGGTGCTAGGAGAAGGACCCAGGGCTTTGTGTATGCTAGGCAGCTGTGCTACACGTTCAGCCCCTCTCCTATCATGGGCATGCCACCACAGCGGGTTGTTCTGCACATAACTACTCCAAGTACGCTGAGAGTTGATTCTGTAGGATGTATTTCTAGAAACAGAATTACTGATTTCCAAATGGAATTACTCAAAGAGACTTTTCAAATCCTGCAAGGTAGCAAGGCTATAAAGCAGATATAATTTACTAAGAAAAGAAAACAAGCAGAAGAGGCAGACAAAGCTGAGTTAGCTGATCAAAACTTCTGAGGAGGGGTGGGGACACAGAGGTCCATTTGTTCCTTTGTCTGTCTAAATTTCTGATAAAAGGTTAAAAGCAACTAGGCATTATTAATAAAGCAGCACTTAGGAAAAAGCAGAGCCTATCAGAGAAGACTTCTCAGGAAGCTGAAGAACAGACTCAGAGAGCAACAGAGGAATAACAAAGAGAAGAGGGGGTACTCAGCGTCAGGCCCGCCAGAGTGTAAGAGAGGGAGAGAGCAAGGAGAGAATGTAAATGAGGAACCATTGTAAAAAGACTGACTCAGGATGGTGAGATGGCTCAGTGGGTAAGAGCACTGACTGCTCTACGGAAGGACCTGAGTTCAAATCCCAGCAACCACATGGTGGCTCACAACCATCTGTAATGAGATCTGACGCCCTCTTCTGGTGCATTTGAAGACAGTTACAGTGTACTTGTTTATAATAATAAATACATTTTGGGGCAGAGGGAGCAGAGGTCACTAAATTCAATTCTCAACAACCACATGAAGGCTCACAACCATCTGTACAGCTACAGTGTATGCATATACATAAAAATAAATAAATCAATCTTTGAAAAAAAAAAAAAAAGACTGACTCAGTCAAAGCTGGCCCCTTGAAAGCAGTCCCTGGAGACCTTACAGGTGGAGAAGGAGAAAAGTGCAGGGCCACCGTGACTAGCTCTGATGGTGGATGTGGTCTAGGGCCTGTAGGCCTCTTGCACAAATGCTCTGGGAAGGGACCCAGAGGCTGTTTTCCTGTGGTCAGAGGGCTACTCACTGTTCCTTTTCATGCCTCTCTTATTCTGGACAAAAACAAAAAGACAAATAAACAAAAAACCCCACAAAGTCAAACTGTGCTGGCTACTTTTATGTCTGACACAAGCCAGAAACATTTCCAAAGAGGGAACCTCAACTGAGAAATACCCCCACCAAACTGGCCTATGGAGCAGGTTTTTGAATGTGGAAGAACCTGAGTGCTATAAGGAGGTAGGCTAAGCAAGTAGTGTTCCTGGCCTCTGCATCAGCTCCTGCCTCCAATCCCTGCCCTGACTTCCCTCAGTGTTGCAGGTGAGAATTCGGGGACTGTGGAACACTTGTCAATCAACAATACCATTCCACTGCTTCTGGATGTGGACTGCTAGCCCTAAAAAGTTCCCTAGTTCTTGAAGTTAAAGGCAGAAAGATGGGGTGAGTTTGTGGTCAACCTGGGCTACATAGCAAGACCTGCATAGAAAAAGCAAAGCAAAGTAAAGCACACGGTGCAGAGATGACCCAGTGTGAGCCGGTGCTATATGTGGAGGACAGAGGTTGAAGTATTCCTCCCTCTCATGTCTCCCTTATCTTTTGAGACAGTCTGGAGCGGGGGGAGGGGGGGGTCCTTGGATTTCTGCCCACCCTTCCGGCATCAGGGCTACAGATGCTATCACCCTGTCTAGCTTTGATACACAATGAGACTGGACTCAGATCCTTGTGCTCTGGTGGCAAACACTGCAGATATTTCTCTAGTCATTTCCCTGCACTCATACACAATTCCACATATGCCATAAATTTTAGGCCTGATAAGGTGTGATAGGTAGTCACGTATTGAAAGTTATCTCTGGGTGCCACCACAGAGCCTGGTAAACTGAGACTGATCCCTGTTACAATCCACATGGCGAAGGAGAGACAGTCTCACAAACTCTGACCTCCATGTACTCACTGTACACACATGCACATACACACTTGTATACAGGTACACACCATAAAGAAAAAGTATTTTAAAACCTCTCATCATTGAATAAGCTTAATGTTCAATAAGTGGTCTTACCCTATGGCACCGGCAAGATCTTCCCAATCTATTTCATTAGCATCATTCACATTTAGTTCATACAACCTGTAAGAAAAAAAAAAAAACAAAAATTTCAAGTGAAATCCACCTCCACAAGCTCACAGAATACCAAGAGCTGAAAGGCCAAGGGCGTTCACCCCATTCCAGTCCTCTCAAGTACACTGCCCAGCCTAGCCCAAAGTTAGTCCAAGGTCAGAGAATGAGTTATAGAAGTAGGCTGAAAAGCCACCTCTCTATTCAACACAGCTTCCCAGGAATAGTACACTATACTCATGCCCACTCCTCAAGACACTACTAGCACCGTATGTGCACTGCTCACGCACAGTGGCCCTCAGTGGCACAGGGAGGGGTGCCATCAGCCCCATTCTACAGACAAATAAATGGAGCTGAGGGTCTGGGCCACTGACTCAATTTGTCATGACTACCAATCAGTGAGACCCAGGATCTCAGTCCTGTCTAACCTGAGATGTCTCCTCAGATCTACTCATCTGTTTCTCTTGCAGAAGGAAGAGTGGGGGATAGGTCAGTCAGTGTAACACAGGAAGCATGACAGAGTGCTGGGACATAGAAGCTAGACTGAATGGCCACAATCAAGGGCCTCTGCTGCTCTTGCTGATCCTCCAGCATCATGAGCCTAGGTCTGTCAGACTCATAGGTGTTATAGAGATTCTCATGCCTCCACTTCCCTTGGGACTACTGTGATGAGGACTCTGCATAGACAGGACAAAACTCAGGACAAAATCACGCAAGTTACACCAACAGTGTAATTGTAGTGCAGTGTAGAGGAACTTTAATTCAGCAACATGGCTGCTCTGGCAAGGGACCAGATCCAAAGAGTGTCTGGGTCTGTGTGATCCAGCTAGAATACAGACACATCTGTAATCCCCTGGCTGGAATGTAGACGTGTCCTTAATACACACCTTTAATCCCAAACAATGAAGGTAAAGTTAGCTGTAGAGGGAAGTAGCCATGTTTGAAAGTGAAATCTAACTGAGGGGTAGACAAAGTGATGAATCAGAGAAAGATTTGACAGAATGAGATAGGATATGCCCAACTCTGATGAAAAAAGAGAGGAAAGAGAGGCAACTTAAGAGAGCAGCAGAGGTAAGGGAAGAGGTGAGAGAAGAGAAGGAGGGGGTAGTTTTATAGGGACAGTTTTAGAGAGACAGTTTGCAGGTAAAGACAGAATGATCCAGAGAATGAGGAGCCAGAAAATTAAAATAGATTGCTAGAGTTACTTTGAGGCCAAGCAGAGTAATTCAGTCAGAAGCCAAGAGAAAAGTCTGTTTGAATCAGTCAGCATGGAAAAGAATTTGGGTGAGAACAGATGAGTTGAAATAGCCAATCAGAGTTCAGAAAGAGCTAGAAAGGGTGATTTTATTCAGCAACAAGCCTCTGAGATGACAATTACATATGGCGAATAAAAGTTACATTTACAGCGCAGTGGGGCTGTCAAACTTTTCCCACAGGGACAGCTCTATAGACTAAACGATAACACCCTGGACTGAGTACACAGTATGGCTGCCATGCATTGTCTGTCCCTCATACTCCCAAAAACACTGGGCCACAAGTAACTTCTATTTATCAGCCTCATTCAAAGTTGGTCAACAGAGGCTCAAAGGCAGGTCACACCCCCACTGTGACACAGGTGGAAGATGAGTGCAAGCAGCAGCACCCTAGTCTCTGGATTAATAAATAAGGGCTCACACAGCACCCATTCCTATTTTGGTACCTTTCAATAAGGGTGATTTTGGCCTGTAGGGCATTGACCCCACGATACACGAACCCACCATGAGTCATCCTTTTGGTAAGAATCTCTGTCCTATAAAGAGAAAGAAAAGCATAGTTTAATTTTAGTTTCTTTTATTTTTTTATTTTTTTCGACAGGGTTTCTCTGTGTAGCCCTGGCTGTCCTGGAATTCACTCTGTAGACCAGGCTGGCCTTGAACTCAGAAATCCACCTGCCTCTGTCTCCCAAGTGCTGGGATTAAAGGCATGCGCCACCACTGCCTGGCTAATTTTAGTTTTAATAGTACAACTTTCCAGGCTGGAAATATGGCTCAGAGGTTAAGAGCTCCAACTGCTCTTCCAGAGGTCCTGAGTTCAATTCCTAGCAACTACATGGTGTCTCACAACCATGTAGTGGGATCTGATGCCCTCTTGTGGTGTGTCTGAAGACAGCTACAGTGTACTCCTATACATAAAATAAATAAATATTTAAAAAAGTACAACTTTCCTATATTTTTATCATATAAATTGCTCTCATTCACTTGTCAGGAATAAATAAATGGGTAAAGTGGTCATCACTGTTGAATGTGGATAATGGGCATGAGAGAGTCTATTTTGTGGTATGAAATTTTTGTAAGGGAAAATTTTTTTCAAATTAATAAATTACAGTTTTTGATTTTACTCATGAAAATTGATGAAAAACCCTTATCAGCTCTATAAAAGTGGGATGTTTCAATTGAGAAGCATAGTATACTTATTAACACTATTTTCATAATGCAGCTTGAAAACATCAGCACGCTGGCTTCCCTGTGCAATGAAGTTTGCATCAGGTATAAGTTACACACATTCTCCTCATCCCTGTCCTTCTTTTTTTTTTTTTTTTTGGTTTTTCAAGACAGGGTTTCTCTGTATAGCCCTGGCTGTCCTGGATCCCCGTCCTTCTTGCTTCCTTCCATGTTTTCTCTTTAGCTCCTCTGCTGACTCACCGGCTGTACTTTGTGATATCGTATTAGTGGAAATAAGACTGTTTTTAGACCCAATTAACTGTGAACTAATAAGAACATTCTGAACTGCTGGTGTTGTAGGGAGTGAAGCTTTTACAGACTGTACCAGGAGGGACACTGCCATCCCTACTTGAGTTAAAACACATAGGGTTTGTGGAGCTAGTGGGCCAGGTGTGGGTGTAATATGTCTGCTGGTAACAGAGCCAACATGTAACCTCGGAACTGTTCATTATTCTTCCCACAAAACAGATGACCTTCCTTGTGATGACTTAAGCCTAGTCTGGAACTGTTAAGCAGTATCCATCAGGTAGCAATCTAGGACCTGACTATGTCTAGTTCAAAGAGGTTTGATTTCTTTGCTTTGGGAAAACCCGTGTGAGTGTGTGTGCCCATGTATGTGGAGGCCAGAGGTGAGCACTGGTTCTCTGTTGCTCTTTACCTTATTGTTTGATACAGGGTTGCTCACTGAACCTGGAGCTCACTCACTGTTGAGTCAGGGACAATCAAAGAACTCCAGGGATGTGCCTCCACCCCCCATCCCATCCCTAGTGTTGAGGTTACAGACACCTGGCCTTTATTTTACATGGGTGCTAGAGATCTGAACTCAGGTCCTTATGCTTTACCTACTGGGACATCTCTTTAGCCCCATAAAGGAAATTTTTGAGAGAAGTGGAATCCTATTTATAGCCACTGAAGGACACTATGCAAATGTTCTTGTGGTTGTTTATAAATGGCTATGGGGCTGGAGAGATGGCTCAGCAGGTAAGAGCACTGGCTCTTCTACAGGATTTGGGTTCAATTCTCAGTACTAGTATGGTGGCTTACAACTGTGTGGAGAGACTCTCTTGGGTACTGTATGGAAGCATCACCTGTCGATAAAAAGCTGATTGGTCAATGAGCTGAGGCAGGAAATAGGAGGTGGGAGTTCCAATAGGGGGAGAGGTGTCATGACCCAAGGGACAGTGAACAGGGACTGGGGGACGCAAGGAACAGACAGCAAGTCAAGAAGTCTGATCAAGCTGACAAATTTTTATTGTTCCCACACTGGGTATATACTCATAGAAGCAGGAAGGGGATGAGGGGGTGGAGGGTCACTTTGTCTTTGGGGAATGCAGGTGTTCTCAAGAACAGGATATTGGCTGGGTAAAAAGTTCAGCAGGAAGAACAGAACAGAATAGGTTGCTAGGTACCTGTCTGCAAGATCTATAGGTGTTTGTTCCCAACTAGGCTAGTAGCTAAGGCACCTGTTAATTTTCAACTGGGTTAGTACTTTCCCACAGAGGCCAAGACTTTGTGCTAGTAAGCACTTATGGCTGACAAGACAGTTAACAGTCAAACAAGGCTGCTCCCAACAGAGAGGAACTCTGGGATAGAGTCAGGTGGGAAGAGATTCACCCTAAACTCTTAGGAAAACTGAGAAGAGGTAACCAGTCATGTGGCACTCGTAGAATAGAATAAATGGGCTAATTAAGCTAGGAGGTAGTTGGGGAAGAAGCCCACGAGTATGGCCTCAGCATTTACTCATATATAATTACTCAGAGCTCTTACTGTAGAAACTGGGGCACAAATGGAAAAGCCTACGATTACACAACTGCCTGTAACTTTAGTTTTAGGAGATCCAGTGCCCTCTTCTGACCATAGAGGGCACCAAACATGCATGTGGTGCACAGATATATATGCAGGCAAAGATTCAAACACGTGGTTTGCTGGGATTTGAACTCAGGACCTTAGAAAGAACAGTCAGTGCTCTTACCTGCTGAGCCATTTCTCCAGCCCCACCTTGCCCATCTTATGCTGGTTCTACAACAGCACAGCCCTCCATCATTCTCCTTCCAACACTGACCCATCAGCCTCCAGCTGAGGCCCAGAGTCTACTCCCTTCTTGTACCCTAAAATATGAGAAAAAAGGGCTCCAGCTCCTCTGCACTTTACATATTTCCAACATTATCTGTTCTTTAGAGTTTCTATTTAACACACACTGGACTGGGAGCTTGGCTTAGTGCTGGAGTGCTATGTAGCTTGTGTTTGATCCTGGGTCTGAGACCCAGAACAAAACCCAAAAAAAGCACCCAAATATCCCAAACAGAGGTGAAAGTTGTGTGGACAGTGTGATCCATGGGTCTACTTTTAATGTAAAGTATTGTACTGTAATGGATTTTACCCTCATTTGGAAGGCGAGGTGTGGAGAGCTTTTGGGGCTGCTTCTAGAAACTTGGCTGGAATTTGACATTTGGCCAGGACAAAGAAATAAGCTCAGGTGGGAATCTGACTTTGGGCTAGGACTCAGGAAAACAGGCTCAGATTAAGAATATTTACATTTGAGTTAATGCAAAGCTAAGAGTGGGCTCAGCTGAGGAATGAGTGGCATTCCTTTTGTCTTGGTTATCTTGAGTCGCCCCTAGAAATGGTGTTTATGGTATTCTGTTTATTGCCTTGCTTGTTCCTAGACCCAGAACCGATCTTATTATTTTGCATGTACTTAAAGTGGTATAAAAGCAGACTGAAAAAAAAATAAGCCCTTCAGCCTCAGAACTGGCTGGGGTTATACAACAGCTGTCTAATTGTCTTCTTTCTTTTTAATCCTCGATCTCTCCCTGGAGAACCTGTTGACTGACTGAGCTGGCTTAGTCACTGAGGTCAGGAGTGTCGTGGACACAGTGTGGACACAGTGTGGACACAGTGTGGGTCCAGCCCACGAGGAATCTTCAGGCTGTAGCTGACCGTGCAGGCTCAACCCTGCAGGACTTTGGAAAGGAGAGCAGGTGGGGAACATGCAGACAGAAGGGGTCAGAGACTGCCTACCTAGCTCAGAGTGTGACTACAACTACTGCGTGGCAGCAGACTGCACACACACAAGGCACTGACGTCCTTGGATTTCTCTCTTAATTTCTGTCATTTGCTTCAGTCTTGCAGACCTTTAACTTCTGGGTTACTACTCAGCACAATATAGGGTATGGAAATGCTGATTTAAAAAAAAAAAAAAAATCTACCCGCCAACCTTAAGCTGTAGAAAGATGTAGTCAAGAGTCACAAGTCCAGCTAGTCTACTTCTTAGGCTGGTCCTGAACTTGAGATCCTCTTGCTTCAACCCCTTGCACACTGGATTCACAGGTGTGCACCACCAAGCTGGTCTTTAGTTCCAAAGGAGGAAGAAATAAACCCAAGCACAGATGCTGCTGCACACTGGCACACTGTCAATCAAGGCACATTCTGTGAAGGAGGTGCAGGGGATGCTGGAGTGTTCCTGACACTGCACCTCTTGCCCAGGCCAGACAAATGAGAGCCCTATTGCAGGAAGCCTCACACTTACCACTTACTTTTGCACTGCATCCAGTTCCGGGTCTCTACTCTAGCTTCCACCTCCACCCATGATATGCCCTTGTAGAGTTTTTCCCGGACAATTGACAGGCGGCCTTCAGGGTCTTCCTGGAGTCTAGAATTCAGCTCTCTTAACTCCTGGGGAGACATCCTCTTCAGGATCACATTCTCCACAGCCTTGATTAGCCTCTGGGTTTCTGCCTTACTCCAAGCACCATGGTTTCTATCTGCAGACATGAAAGGATGATCTTGTATCATAGTTGTTCATCTACTTACTTCCAAGCACATTAAAAAGGGGATGGTAAACCAGGCACTTTCCAGAAAATAATGGGAATAGCTCAAACAAACTGAAAATAACTCATAACTTTTTTGTTTTAGTTTGGTTTTTTTGAGGCAGTCCTGGAACTCACTATGTAGGCCAAGTGGCCTTAAACTCATAGAGATCTGCCTGCCTCTGTCTTCCAAATGCTGGGATTAAAGGCATGTTCCACTCTACCCAGTTTAAGGCCCAACATTCTGGGGCAAAGTGACTGCACATCTCACTCCCATGGGCTCCCTCCTGGCCAACTTCTGGACTGGCATAAGCAGCAGTTCATGCTGCAGGGTATAGACTGAGGCATGATCAGTGCACACAGAGAAGATAAACAAACAGGCATAGAGAGGTTCTTTAAAAGAAGCACACACTAAGAGTGGACCACAGAGGCCTCTGCACACTGGCTCAGTCATAGGCTTATTTCACAGAAAGGCCACTTACTACCACCAATCTGAGAGAACTTGAGGGCGACTGAGAGGCTGCTTCGGGCCACCATGGCCCCAATCTTTTTCCAGTCATTTCCATGGAGAGAATGGTATGCCTTCAGCTTCTTAGTATCTTCTTCATTGTACCTGAGAAGGAAAATGATTGTTAGGTTTAATGAAGTCCAAGACTAGGAACAGCATCCTGTGGCAGAACCTTGGAAAAGCTAATGGCAGCACTGACAGGAAGCTACGTCCCTCCCACCCATAGCTGGAGCCTCTCACTGCCTGTCCATGCATTTCAGTGGTGATTATGCTATCAGTCATGGCTGGAGGTGCCAAGGTCTACCCAGTCTCTCATCAGCCACATTTAACCATCCAGCCTGTTCTTATATCACAGCCTCTGTGGTGGCTTGCACATGGCTGTCTCCATGCATCGGTACTGCTGCACGGGCCACATAGTTGAGTGCCCCCTCGGCTGAGTATCTCTTCCTGCACTGCTCTAGGTCTATGGACCCATGGATTACACTACTACCACCAACACCATGTAAGGTACTCAGCAAGGTATCACTCCCCACAAGGAAGAATTCCTTCACTTAGTATTCATATGATTGATCAACGTGAGGGCCGACTTCCTTGGAGCTAGGGATGTGACTCCATGACTTGACATGTCCTGGTAAATACAAGGCCTGGCTTCCACCTAAGTGCACAGCACACTACTTTCAGGGGTCAGTGTTGAAGGGCGTTTGTACTTGCTGTATGTTCAAAACCCAGCACAGCACTGACTCTCACTTATATATGGCAATATGGCCCAATTTGGCTGGACAGTAGATGGCGTAGCTCTGGGAGGTGAGTCCTGAGGAAAAGGCCTGGTCAGTTTGTTCTTAACTTAAATAT
>JADRCD010227531.1:0-12110 GCA_019843815.1 Montemys delectorum
ATAAGTGACTTTACATAGTCATAGTAAGCTTTATTCACAATAGCCACTGTATGAAAACAAGAGCAAATAAGGTGACAATGTAGTAAATTATGTACTCCATCAAATACCATATTATATAATTTTGGTAAATGTTTACTGAAATATTATTTGTTTTTTGCGAAAACCACAGATTAACCGAGAGGATAATATACTTAATGAAGTAAGTCATGCACAGAAGAAAAGATGTTTATACAACATACAGTAGCATAAGTTATAATGCATAAAATGTATCCTTATGGTTTCTGGGATGGAATAGAAGGGGTAGAACATAAAGAAATGTTGGCTGAGATTTATTATTGCATAAGATATATAAGCCTAGAGATCTAATGAGCAGTATGAAGTCTGACTCTTAAAATGAGTTTTCATACCTGTGGTTTTGAATTTTGTTCATATCAAATATTGTATATGATTGCACTCTTATAATGGAAAGCTCATGTGGTGATGGTTTAATTTGTATACATTTCAAACCATAATTCACAATTTAAACACTCAGTGAAACATGAAGTAAAGTGAGTGCCAAATTGTCTTATAAATGAATAAACTGGAAAGGTAATATACATCTTAAATCCTAGCACTTGGAGGCTGAGTCAAGAAAAAAGCAGTTCAAGGCCTATTTGGACTATATACTAACAAATAAATAATTTAATTAATAAATAAATAACTGAAAATGAATGAAAGAATATTTCAATAGAAACAAACTAGCCTTGTACATTCATTTAATATAAGGGGCTAACAATACAAAACAGTAGTTAAGAAGTTTGGCTACTCCGAGCAACCGAATGGTGAGGTAGTCCCCATTGTCTACAACTCCATTTCCTGGAAATCCTATACTTTCTTCTTGCCTCCATAGGCATCAGGTATGTACATAGTGCACACACAAGCACTCAGGCAAAACACATACAAAAAAGAAAACATAAAATAAATATGTAAAAGTAACTAAATATGTTAATATTATTTCATCTATTATTATGTAAAAATTACTCATGCTTTGTGTTAGTTATACTAGTTGACATTTAAGACACTATTATGACCAAGATAATATTATGTTAAGATTTTTTCATTGTTTTTTTTTTTTTGGTTTCTATCCAGATTTTTCATTTGGACTTGATTTAGCTTTGATTTCCTGTGACTTCAGTTCAAACAATCTTCATGGTTTTATTAGAAGACAATGAAAATGCTATTAATGTGATTTTTCTAAATTAACATAATTGATTCTGAATAATATAAAATCATTAATAGCTAGGAAGTGGAAACAATGATAATATAAAAGAAACTTTAGTATTTTCATGCAAGTTTATGTGAAAAATTTTAATCAAATAAATATTAGTGACTCTACTGACTCTACCACTATGAAGACTATTACAGATAGTATCTTCTAAGTTCTAGGAAGAAATATTCTCTACACACACACTGTATTTAAAATCAATGAAGGTATAGTTATCATACATTTGTAGTATTTAATAATTTTTCTCTTTATTAATTCAGAAACTTTTATGACCATTCAGGAGAAGAGCTTGTGTTAAATGGAACATATTGTGTGTGTGTCTGTGTCTGTGTGTTTGTGTGTGTGTGTTTGTGTGTGTGTGTATGTGTGATAAATATGACATGGTAAAATTATGATGAAAATATGTCAATCTATACTCCAGAGAAGATGTTGCTGTCTTAAACAAGGACATGCTCCAGCCATTTTTGTATTTTTCATAGTGATATGCATCTTGATAGAAGAACTAGAGCAGAAGACAAACCTATCATGTTTTCTTCCTCTAGGATTAAAGGGAAACTATATAGTAATCTTATATAATCTTTTTTACTTGTATCTAACAATTTTTCTCAGTTTACCAATTCTTAAAATGAAGACTATATATACATATATATACACATACATATACATGTATATACATATATTTATTTTGTTTATTAAAGGATCTATGTGTTTAACCATGGAAGTTTAAACAATATTCTCTAGTGTATTTTCAACCTTTGAGAGTGTTTCTTCCACAAAAGTCCCTCTAGCCATCATCCATTCTAACCACTGACAGTGGCTCATATTGTTCTGTTAAAACTTCATCTGCATTCAACACTACAGACTGTTCTCTCATCTGAATTCATAGGGAGCAAGGCATTGAGGGAATGCCAGAGACAGATCCTGGTAATGTTAGAATTGTACCCTAAAGATAAGTCTTCCTTTCAAAATTATGGAACAAGAAATGCCAGTGGGACTGCTTTCAAACTCTCATGAATATGCTTGAGCCTCATTAAGCTTTTAAGGACCTATGGCAGTGGTGCAGTAAAACCCAGGAGATGTGGTGACTGACTTGTTGCAAAGCTCTGGGAAAGAGAGAATACTCAGCATCCTAGCGAAGGGAAATGAAGCCACTCCTATTTATCAGTTCTTACAATGAACAAAAGTAAGAGAAACTGAGAAGGCATCATGTACTGGATTTGAGACTGATAATAACATTTTATATTATATATAATTCCACACTGGACATATTGAAACTATGTCTTATTTCAGACTGTGAAATGGGCAGCCAAATATTTCATTTTAATTGTTCTTAAACCATAGTTATTAGATAAAAAATAAGTTTAAAACAAACTAAGACACATTTTGTACTAGAAATATAATTTTGTAAAAGTAATTACAGAATTACTGATTGGTAAACATACTCAAAAAGTATATAAAATGTACTAGGAAGTAAAAAGTGGCTTTCACTGTCATTAGTTCCCCTTAAAGCAGCAAGGAAACCAAGACTAAAGCCTGGTACCTCTACCTGTACTCAGTGTCTTGGGTCTGCTTGAGACTTTGTGGATTAACTTTCAATGTGACTTTACACAGGTACATCTACAGAAGATACAAGATCATTGTCTCAGTTTCTCAATCAGCTCATATTCCTATAACAGTGAGTCTTCTGAGACAAGGCAATCATTCCCAAGATAAAAACATAAATACGATTCCAAGGCTATCTATGGGATACGTTGAAGCAGGCCATCCTATGGAATCCATACTTATTCCCTCCTGATATTGGAGATGGCAGGGATGAATTATAACCTCTCTTTGTTACAAGATGGCAGAAATAGAAGCCACGGTGGGCGGACTATACCTTGCCATGTCAGTTAGATTAGGTATAGTATTTAGTCTCATTCCCCAATTTTCCCTATATTTAAAGCTAAATCTCAGTGTAATCTTGGAGTAAATATATACTCATTTTTTATGATTAAATTCCTCTGTTAAGTTTTTCCCTACCTCTTGCATCTTCAATTACTCTATAACTATGGTGAGGCTGTTATGGCAGTTTAAAGATCGGTTGAAAAGTATGACCTTGTTTTCTAGGTATAGAAACAGAGAAGTAGCTTATGTGCCATCCCCAAGTGTCTACCGTGGAAACTCCATTTATTAATGTCTGCCAAGTCCTTTCCTTGAAAATTCATATTTTCTTACCATTTCTTCACACCACCATCCTTTTCTGCCAGAAAGCTGCTTATTAACTCCCATTGTTAAAGAGGTTGCATTTCTAGGATTCTACCTTGGAGACTAAGTACGTGCCCGCACATACACACATACACACATACACACACACACACACACACACACACACACACACACAAGCAAACAATAAACAAACAACAACAAAACAAAACAAAATAAACCCCAAAAATCTTTAGATCATTGAAGTCAGTGTCATCTTTAATGGCAAAGAATTCCAAAGGCATCGGACCTTTGTGTATGGGCTGGATATGCAGAGATTAGTCCTGAGCAGGTATATCCCTACAGAACAGCTCAAAAGGAAGGCAAGGCGACATCAAAGAACTTTGAAGGTTTGTGCTGACTAAAAGTGTGACCAAAACAGAACAGTTGGTCAAGAATGTAGAATAGCAAGTGAGTCTCCAACACGAAGGGCTGTCTTCTTTCGGAACCAATAACTTCTTTCTTATTGCAAAAGAGTATGAAGGGGGAGCTAATTATGAAGCCCTGAAGGCAATCTGCTTATCTCTATGCTTAAGAAACAAAGTATTGGCTTAATAGTCCATGGGAAAGAAGCATCATAATTGACAAAGTTGATATTGGTATTTGTCAGTCCTATATATACTGTATTTTTATTGTTCTTTCTTTTTGTATTAGATATTTTCTTTACTAGTTTACATGTCAAATGATTTATCCTTTCCTAGTTTCCCCTCAAAAAAAAGAAACAGACCAAAAACCCCCCAAAAACAACAAGAACAAACCACTGTTGCCTCCTCCCTCCTCCTGCTTGCCACCCCCACCCTCTCCCACGTATTGTCCCTGGCATTCTCCTACACTGGGGCACAGAACCTTCACAGAGCCAAAGGCCTCTCCTCCCATTGATGATCGACTTTGCAATCCTCTACTATACACATGCTGCCAGAACAATCAGTCCCACCATGTATAGTCCTTGGTTGGTGGTTGGGTCCCTGGGAGCTCTGAGGGTACTAGTTAGTTTATATTGTTGTTCGTACTAAGGGGCTGCAAACCCTTCAGCTCCTTGGGTCCTTTCTCTAACTCCTTCATTGGGGACCCTGTACTCAGTTCAATGAATGGCTGTGAGCCTCTACTTCTGTGTTAGTCAGGTACTGTCAGAGCCTCTCAGGAGACAGCTATATCAGGCTGGCTTGTCCTTCCTTCACTCTCTGCTCCATAGTTAGTCTTTGCAACTCTTTCCGTGGGTATTTTGTTCCCTCTTTTAAGAAGGAATGAAATATCTACCTTTTGGTCTTCCTTCTTCTTGAGTTTCTTGTGGTTTGTGAGTTGTTCTTCCTGTATTCTGAACTTCTGGGCTAATATCCACTTAGCAGAGAGTGCATACCATGTATGTTCTTTTGTGATTGTGTTACCTCACTCAGGATGATATTCTCCAGATCCATCCACTTCCCTAAGAATTTCATAAATTCATTGTTTTTAATAGCTGAGTAGTACTCTATTGTGTAGATGTACCACAATTTCTGTATCCATTCCTCTGTTGAGGGACATCTGGGTTGTTTCCAGTTTCTGGTTATTATAAATAAGGCTGCTATGAACATGGTGGAGCATGTGTTCTTACTACATGTTGGAGGATCTTCTGGGTATATGCCCAGGAGTGGTATAGCAGAGAAAAAACATAGATCATGAACAAGACCCCCCGTGGGCCACCACATAAGTCGCAGGAGCTCTACATATTTCATTCTTCTATAGATTGGACATTAACCCATGGTATCCTGTGACCCAGACAGACATTGATGTATGACTTTTCTTTAACCTCAATCAGTATTAGCAATATTAACACTTAGAAGCTGGCTTATATCTGAGGACCTTGCTCTTTTTCTCACTTTTTCTGCATGCACCCTGCCCTAGACTTAGTATGGAAAAAAAAAATGCTTGACCTCCAGTGAGGGTCTATTTCCATAAATGAATAAATAAATAAATAAATAAATAAAATAAAATAAAATAAAGAATAGTCTCCTGATCACACCCAGAAGAGCTGGAATAGTGTTTCTAGGCTGCTTTTGTCCTTGGCTGCACTCACCTGACACAGGTCTCACTACACTCAGGGAAAGCAGGGAATTTTTCTGTTGGGGCCCCATATGATGTACCATCAGCTGCAATCAGGTCTTCTTAATCCTAACACATCACCCAATCTGGGCCAGAGCTAGCTGCAGAATGTAAGGTCAGATGTCACTGAGTGTTCTGTTCCTAAGCATTATAGCAAGACCCCACCACTCACCCAGGAGATCTGATCATGTCTCCTTGCTGCTTAGGAATTGTGGGGCCGGATTCAGTTTCTGAAACAGAGAAGAGCATATGATTTTTCATTACTCAAATCCCACTAAAAAAATGAAAATGAGGGTTTGGATAGTGCTTGAAATTCAAATATCTAGCAAAAAATTCAATAAGTAAAAGAATGAAGGTGGATGTAAGTGAACAAGTGCTTAAGTGCATTTTCTAGAAACCGATTTTGTTCTAAATATTGTACAAGTCTTTTTAATATTAGTCTTTGTAAACTTGTGAGTTAATATGATTTTTCTCATTTTGCATCCTTATAACTCCAGCCTTCAAGAGGAAAATAAATTTCTGAAGTAAACACAGAAATTTTAAAAAGCTGACCTAACAATCTTACCTTGGAAAGCTTGATATTCTAGTCCTGAGGATAACTCCAAAATTCCTTTGCCCTGATGAGTTGAGTTCTCAGGAGATGAAACAAGCATGCATTAGTAATGGTAGGATATCAGCTATATGAAGCATACCAAGACCTTCTGTTCACCTGGGAGAACAGACGTTTAGAGGAAACCAGGTGCATTGAAACAACAATAGCAAATCCTGAATGAACTGTGTAGGTCCCAATAAGTATGCTACTATTTAAATTATGTTGCTGTCCAGTCAGGCAGCTTATTACTCACTCCAACTCATACCACTTACCTCATCTCCGGAATTCACAGAGGAATCTCTCTCTCTGTCTCTCTGTCTCTCTGTCTCTCTGTCTCTCTGTCTCTGTCTCTCTGTCTCTCTGTCTCTCTGTCTCTCTGTCTCTCTCTCTCTCTCTCTCTCTCTCTCTCTCTCTCTGTGTGTGTGTGTGTGTGTATGTGTGTGTGTGTGTGTGTGTGTGTCTGTGTGTCTGTGTTTCTCCAGGTGAGGCTGTTGTCCTTTCCTCTCCTAATGTACCAACTAATCATTTATGTTAAAAAGTTTAAAGACATTTGCCTCATTGTTCTCTAGAGAAATTGTTTGAACTCTCCTCTGTAGGTTTTCTTCAGAAACTGCAACTTCTAACTGTTTTGTAGTGAGGGTTTAAGTGCAGTGATACGTAGGTCTTTTTTCCCAACTGAATATTTTAAGCCAATTATTATACATGGATAGTTTGAACAAACAACTTATTAATATGTAAGAGGAATTCGGGGATAAATAAAAATGCACTTTACTCCTCATTCATGCTGTCATTTAAATATAATTACTACACGTTAAACTTGCTCACAGGAATCATTGTTCATAAATGTAGAAGGTTAATGGCTGCCTAAGCAGCCACATCCAACAGCAGAGCCATTATATTTCCAAGTCTCATGAAATGAAGCTAAAAATACTCTATAATATAAAGAACTTTAATCTGAAACAGTGGCTTGGATAGACTATGAAATATTGAGAGAGAACAGAGAGAATCTTCTTACTAACTATAATACTAGGCTCTCTCGCTTTCTCTCTCTCTCTCTGTTTCTCTCTCTATATATATAATACATACATTTAATTATAATATATATTTAAATATATATTTAAAGTACATAAGTGACACTAAGATTAAATTCAGTGGTTAGACATCCTAGGCAAAAACTTCACTACTGAATGATATTTGCATTCTACTCAACTTTTTTTCTGGGAGACCCAACAATAGAAATGAGTACACTGCCTGTACCCACTTCCTCCTATTGGATTGCCACATTTAGCTGTGATGTGAGAGCTTTGTACTATCTTATTGTATCTTGTTGAACCATCTTTGCTGAATATCCCTGGGATGACTACTTTTATTTTATGAGGGGGAAGTAGAAGGGCAGATGATTTTGAGGGTTAGGGGAGATGGGGAAAGGGATTGGGTGGAATGAAGAGTATACTGCAGTCAGGGTGTAATATATGAGAGAAGAAAAAAAGTTAAAGAGAGGAGAAGAATATTTGTTTAAATGTTATGAGCAAAATGTGATATGAAATCATTGGGTTTTAAAATCTTTCAAGCAGCAATAGGGAGAAAAAAATGTAGAAATGTAAGTCAGTAGGCAGAACTTGAGATTCTGAGCTAATAAGACTTTAGTTGGAAGGTTGAAATTCAACATATGAGCAAGCTCCAAAGTGTTTTGTAGAGTTCTTTATATATTTTAGACGTTAGACCATTTTGGGTATTCGGTTGACAAAGACCTTGTCTCATGATGCAGCCTCTTAACTCCATGAATTGTTTGCTTTGTTGTGCAAAAGCCTTTTATTTTCAGTTACATTTGTTCCATGCTGTTATTTTCTGAACGCTTGCAGTCCTTTGCAGAGCATTTTTCCTATGCTTTTATCTTCAAGTGTTTCCTCTAGCAAATTTGGAATTCAGAGTCTTTTTTTATTATTATTAGTCTATTGAAAGTAGAACTTAGGAAGAACATTCTGCAACGGACTGGAAAAGTTCAGGAAATAACAGCATTTTTCATAAAATGTATTCTGATCATTATTTCCCCTCCCTCTTCTCCCAGACCCTCCCTATCCATCCAACTCATCTGAGAGTAAAAGGTGAAAATGTAAAAACCAAACAACCAAATCAAAACAGAACAAAACAAACAAGAAATAAAAAGCATGAGAAGACCTTATAAGGTGCCAACGGAACTTCTTTGCTTTCCTTGTTTCCCCAGACCTAATCTTTCAGGCTCTTCCCTAGCTATGGAACCTCACGTGCAGCCTACTTTCAACCCTGTCCACGTTTTCTATGAATCCCCTCTTAGCCACCCTTCCCTAAATAGTGTCCCCAACTCAGACAGATATCCACTGGTGAACCAAAGAGCATAGCTGCCAGAAGACCTGGCTACTGCTCTTCTCTGCTACCTCTGTTCTCCCAGAAGACCCAATCTCTCTGGATCATTGCAAGTGCTACAACACAGCACAGGCTGCAGCATCCTTCCCAGCTTTCTACACTTCCTATGTGTCCCACAGACCATCCTATTCTGACTTTCCCCGCCCAATAGCGGCTGTAGCCCAACATCCAACACCAGCAGGCATTCCCTGTGAACACACTGGCTGAGCATGCCAGAAAAAGAGACAACCTACAATTATCCCTGTCTGAAAATCCAAAGACAAAATGTAAAGCAAGAAACAAATGACCCACCCAACAAAGACATAGGCATCAGCACCTAGACATATAATTACCACAAACCCAGATGCCTAGACACCAACCAGCATAAGAACACAATAACAGCTAGGATAATATGTCTCCACTAGAGCCAGAGATCCTACCGCAGCAGGCCCTGAGTAGTTCAACATAGCTGTGGTGATATAAAAGACCTTTAAATCAAATATATGACGATGATAAAGCTTTTTAAAGAGGAAAGGAATAAATCCCTTAAGGAAATCTAGAAAAACACAGACATTTGACAAATATGAATAAATACCTCAAAGAAAGTCAAGAATAAACTAAGGAAGAGTTGAAGAAAACAAAACTCCTCAGGATATGAAAACGGAAATAGAAGTAAAGAAATAAAGAAAATGTGAAATGAGGAATTTTTGGAGAACAAAAATTTAAGAATTCAAATAAAAACTACAGGGGCACACATCATCAACGTATTAAAAGAGGTGAAAGAGAATCTCAAGCATTGAAGAAATGACATATCAGTCAAAGAAAATGCCAAATCAAAAATCTAAAGGAAAAATATCTGACACAAAAATTCCAGTAAATTCACGATAGTATGAAAGGACCAAACCTGAGAATAATAAGAATTGATGATGAAGACGAAACTAAACTCAAAAATCCTGCAATTATTTTCAACAATTTCATAGAAAAAAAAAAAAAAAACATTTCTGACCTAAAGATGGAGATGTCTCTGTAGGTACAAGCACAAAGAACTCCAAATACATTGGATCAGAAGAGCAAGTGCCCTTGCCACATAAAAATCAAAACACTAAATATACATAACAAGGAAAGAATATTAAAAGCTGTAAAGGAAAAAGACCAAGTAACATATAAGGGCAGATCTATTAGAATTATGCCTGACTTCTTAATAAAGAATCTAAAAGCCAGAGAAACCAGAACAGCTGTCCTGTGAACTCTGAGTCCAAAGATACCAGTCAGACTAATATATCCAACAAAATTTTCTTTTTTCTTTCTTCTTTTTTTGTTTCTTGTTTTGTTTTGGAGACAGGGTTTCTCTGAGTAGCCCTGGTTGTCCTGGAACTCACTCTGTAGACCAGGTTGACCTTGAACTCAGAATTCCACCCTCCTCTACCTCACAAGAGCTGGGATTAAAGGCGTGCACCACCACTGCCTGTCCAGCAAAACTTTGAATCACCATAAATGAAGAAATAAAACGTTCCCTGATAAAGTCAAATTTAACCAATATTATATTTGGCTTTTCTGAGACAGGGTTTCTCTGTGTAGCCCTGGCTGTCCTGTAGCCCTACACAGCCCTGTGTAGACCAGGCTGGCCTCAAACTCAGACATCTGCCTGCCTCTACCTCCCAAGTGCTGGGATTATAGGCGTGCACCACCACTGCCCGGCAAAGGAAATTATGTATTTTCATACTCATGTTTTCAATATTTCTTCCCATAACCCTTATGCTGAAGCATAAGCATACCATTGGCTACTGGACTCTGGTGTCTCTGATTATCACAGAATCATTAACACTGGCAGAGAGGACATCCCTTTGAAGAAGGAATGTAAAAATATGTACACTACTATATAAACAAGCCTTAAGCCACAACAACCATCAAGACTCCTAAGGGCCCATGTCCTGCTGGGTCTGCTCCAGGGGCAAGAAACCATGTCATTCTCTGTTTCATACATGGCCAAGTTGGACTCTGCATAATATATTTTAATTTCACCTGACAGGCTGATTATTTCTTGTTGTCTATACCACATGGGTGTTGCAGGATATTTGATCACACCGTGAACCCTAAGATTTTGTTACTTTCTAACAAACCTGCTTCTATTTGTGTTGTGGCTTGGCTCTTAGCACACAAATTTAATCCCAATTAATGAAGGAAGGTAAAGTTAGTTTGGAGAAGGAAGCACTGAGTTTGAAGGAGGTGTCTAATTAAATAGGCCCAAAGTTCAGGAGAAGAATCTGCTTAAGGGGCATGGTAGAAAAAGAGAAAGAAAAAGAGAAAAGGGAGAGTTTTAACAAGACAGTTATAAAGAAGATTGCAGAAAGAAAACAAGCTAGAAACCTGTGAAGAAAAAATAAGCCAGAGAATGAGAAGCACGAAAGAGAAAATTGCCAGAGGAAGGATGAGCCCAAGCAGAGAAGTTCAGTAGAAGCTGAGAGAAAGAAGCCAAATCAAATCAGCCATCTTGGAGAGGAGTTTAAGTAAGAACAACTGAGTTGAATACCCAGCCAGAGATTAGAAAGAACCGGGAAGGGGTAAGCTTATTTAGCCTCAGATGCTGAAAGCTAATAGGATTAGGTCTACCTTTCCAAACTGAGGCAGTAAGTCTAGAAGACAAGAACATCAGGTGAATAAAAGTTGCTTTTACAGTTAGAAGTTATTGTTCCTTTTGTTCAAGAGTTTTCAGGTGTTCTATTTAGTTACTAGTATGAGATTGCTCCAATTACTTTATGTAGGCACTTTGTGTTATGATCTTTCCACTTAGTATGACTTTCATTGTGTCCTTGTGTTTGATAAGTTTAGGAATGCTGGCTATCTGTTGTTATTGAATTCTCAAAAGTCTTTCTTAGCTGGGCGGTAGTGGCATATGCCTTTAATCCCAGCACTTGGGAGGCAGAGGCAGGCGGATTTTTGAGTTCGAGGCCAGCTTGGTCTACATAGTGAGTTCCAGGACAGCCAGGTCTACACAGAGAAACCCTGTCTCAAAAAAAAAAGTATTTCTTGATTTCTGTTTGACCCATTTTTTAATTCATTAGAGAGTTTTTCAGTTTCCATAAATTTGTAAGTTTTCCGTTGTTTCAGTCAAGTCCAACTTCAAATCTGTTGTGGTCTCATAGAATAGCTGGGTTTATTTCAATTTTCTTGTATCTGTTGAGACTTATTTTGTGTTTGAGTATATGTTCAAGTTTGGATACTGTTCCTTGAAGTGCAGAGGTGAATGTATTTTCCTTCTTTGTCTGGGTGAAAGGTTCTCAGCTATCTCTGAGATTAATGCTATCTTGTTGGAATATTTCTTAGACGAGTCCTTACCCATCTTTTTTTTGATAATCCTTTGCTTAAAATCAAATTTGTTAGGTATTAAAATGGGTATACCAGCTTGCTTCATAGGTTCATATGCTTAAAATTATGTTGTTCACCTTTTATCTTGCAGTAATATTTATCCTTGATGTTGATTTGTGATTCTTGGACACCGCGGAGCAATAGATCTATCTCTGTCTGTCTGTCTGTCTGTCTGTCTGTCTGTCT